>WJEZ01001038.1:0-20494 GCA_009869925.1 Thalassaphorura encarpata | reverse complement strand
TCAAAGACTTTGTCAAATTAATTCCTTGAGTTTCCTCAGCAGCAGCAGCGGCAGTAAGGAGAGATCCTTGGAATTTTTCTCTGTTTGTCCTTTTTTCCTTATGTGGTGGAGACAATGGCGAAGAGATGTCATTTTCATTTTCTGACTCTGAAGAAGACGGGAGACAGACGACTAGATTCCTGACTTGGTCTTTATCGATCTGTCCATGGCGATTCCTCAAGTGACGCTCACAATTCGCCTAGGCAAAAAAGTTTAATATTAACATACATGCATACATGGCCGTGGTATTCAATTATTATATAGGAGCATTGCAGAATTGATAGATACAGATAAGCTGCCCATGTTTGATGTAGAAATGAGGAAAGGAACGAAAGGAGTGAATATTTGCCCAGAACTTCATCATCACAACTGACTGTCTCTTTTTATTGACTCTTCTGGATACCTAAACCAAATTCCCTTATCGAAATGGGCATGGGCGGGTTTTATTTATCTCTCTACTTTTGACACACAAGTTATAATCATCCTTTCTATTTCAAAGACATACGTGCCGAAAAAAAAGTTACATAAGATTTTTCTGCTTCATACCTTTGTAGTGAAAGCAAAGAAACAGAGTCTGCATTGAAAAGGTCTTTCTCCTGAATGAGTTCTCATATGACGAATGAGCGTAGACTTGTCACAACTCCCATAGGCGCAAACTCCACAACGAAAGGGAGGATCTTCTGATGATCCTCTCCCACGAAGATCCGTTCCCTCTTCTTCCTCAGATTCCTCATCTCCTTCTGACTCATCCCATCCATTTACACCAGCTCGTCCATTCATCTGCTGCTTATTTCCTTTCTTATTCTGCTGCTTAATCTTCAAGTCATTTCCTTCCTCTTCTTCTTCAATTTGTAATTCGTCGTCTTCTTCTTCTTCATCTTCTAAAGATGAAGCAGAGGCAGAAGCAGTAGATTTCCCAATTAACCCGTGGGTAACAACTTCTAATTTACTACTGCTACTCTTTTCTTTTGCAGCACTCTTGAGCTCTGTGACAATAGAACGAATCATCCCATTTCTTCCAGCACCACCAGTCTCAACACTTGCTCTCTCTTTCTTTGGATGCGGTGGACTATTGTTATTATTATTATTGTTGTTCAGGCTGGGTTCTTCACCTTCGCTCTCGCATCCATTCTCACTTCCGTCTCTTTTCTCAACAATCTGTTCAAAAATAAAATAATATTAACATGTATCTAAAGGTGAAAAGGAAAGAATTGATTTTCCAGGTGATCTCATCCGACTTTCATCCCATTATCCAGCTCAATTTCATCATTATTACTTGGTTCATTTGGCAATCTGACTGTAAAAGGCCCAAGCCAAGGCCTGCTCATTCACACTACCCCTCGTTCTACATTCACTCATTCGGAAATGAACAAAAGAGGCAAGCGTGTGTGTGTGTGGGGAACCATGGAGCGTGGCAGGCAGCCACTGCCACACTCATCACTCTCATGACTTTAAAACATTTACATTACATCTACGAGAACCCACACCCACGCTTATTGCTTTAGTTTTTACCTTCCTGGTCTGACTTTCCTCTTTCACATCACCATCACATCTCTTCTTTTCCCCCATCCCAATCACATTATTGGAATAAAAAAACTTGGATTATGGCTTACCTTTGATATAGGCGTCGTTTTCCTTTTTCTAGCTCCAACTGCTTTTGTTGCATTTGCATTTGTTTGGAGGGATTGGGATGATGCATTATGAGGTGAATGAGTTTCCTCTGGTTCCAAATTGAGTGTTACACTCATTGTTGGACTCAACTTTTGTTGATCAACGTCCTGAGATTGAGATTGTGATGATGTGGCCTCTGTGTCTGCGTCTACTTTGATGATAATGTGACTCACTTCTTCACCTGTCTTCTTCTTCCCCTTCCCCGACCTTCTTTTCCTTCTTTTATTGTACATTCAGTGATTTCACGGACTTGACTTTCTTTTTCTGTTTTGTTTTTGATTTAGGCACTCCAAGGCAAGGCACTTGGTTCAAAGGCAAGGCTAGGCTGTAAAAATAAGAATAAATGTATTAAGTGTGGGAAATAACGTCTAATGAGGGTCAAGATGAATTCCATTTGTTCTGTTCTTTTATCACTTGTAATTTCTTAGTAAGCGCTAATTAGTCTAGTTAGCAGCTGAGCGGATAATGGATGAATCTATGAAAAGGAAAAGAGTTGACTCGTCTCTGTCTTTGCTAACCTCAAACACTAATCAGACATCCCATGATGATGAGCATTGAGCATTAAGCAAGAGTCGGACGGAGAGAGATGTAGAAAGAAGGAATCATTGGATGTGCTTAGCTTATGCTGATGCATGTTAAATGTAATTGTTTGCTCTTCCTTATCAAAGGGAGAAAAAACATTGTGGTTTCACCCATCCATCCATCCATCCTTCCTACCTTATCAACCAAACCACAACACATAGACCCGTCGTCGTCAGTCAAATGAAAAAAATGAATCAATCTTCTTTCAAAGGGTTAAACAAATATAATCTCATCACCTTATTTCATTGCTATGCTCTGCCCTGCTCTTCTAATTCGATACATCTCATGTTTGTTGCATCCATTCTCTCATTTCACAATCAATCCTTACAATGACGACAGACAGAGAAATTGAAATCTACAATCTACATTGCCAATTGGCATAGCAGTATGGTCAACCAAGAAGATAGAATCAGTGTACAGTCCAAAATTAACCAAATCTACTCAAATTCATAAGAAATTTCGTAATTTACGCATTTATAGTTATTTTTGCATTATTTTGCCAATTTACACGATTAAAATTACAGAAACTATAATATTTTGGTAGAACAATGAGCATATTTGGCATTTTTAGCTCCGAATAATTATTTAATTTTCGAAAAATTTCATAAAAATGCCATTTTCTGAAGTGTTATGCCTAAATCGTTTTAAATTGTGAAAAAAATAACTTCTTTCATAGAGTAAATCATCAAAAATTAGTTTTTGCATAGCCAAATTGAGTTTTGCAAGATTCCATAGCAATGACTAAGGCACTTGATGTGAAAATAGCATGAAAATCTAGAAAGATGGTTCTGGGTCTGGGATGTGAGTATTATTTTGAGAAATGCAGAAAGAAAGGAAGGAAGGAAGGAGGGAAGGATGGATGTGATTGGATGGAGAAAGTTGTTATTGATTGTGATCTGGGAGAGTGTGTTGTTGGTCTTTGGTTTCCATGACTCCTTCCTCCTCTTCACTGTTATTTTCTAGACTAGAAAAAAGAAGAGCTCTGAGCTCTAGAGCTGAGAGAGAAAGGACTAGGACTAGAAATGGAGGTAGAGCACACAGCACAAGTGGAGAGATGATGAATAATTTGTGAGGAGAATTCTGTGTTCCCATCTCCTCCTTCTTGTGTTTGCCCTTTGAGTTGCCTTGGGAACCTGAAGCCAGGGAGAGAGGTGGAATTCATGAAAGAGTTACTAAGGAACATCCAATCCGAACAGAGGAGACACATTCAACCCTCAAAGATCTCAACTTCAACCAACCGCATCACTCCTTCTTCAAGCCTTTTCTTTTCTCCTTCAGCCAAAAGCGATCGAAACAACTTCAAAGAAAACTCCATCCATCCATACTTTCCCCAGGAGAAAGGAAAAGAGTTTGAATGATTGATGTCTTTCCACTCTAGCTAGCCAGGCCATAGTCATTCTCATGCCAATGCCATAAACCTTAGCTTTGCTAAGGAGGTGAGGTGAGGTGGGTAGGAAAAAGCTCCCTTTATAAATCTCTAATATCCAAAAAGTTCACGTGGACATGAATCTATCTCTCTTAGCCAGGCTAAGGCCAGGGAAGACTCTCTCTCTGGCAGAAATGGGAACAGAGGACAAGGCCCAAATATCAAAACTCATTCATAATTCAATCTTCGTCCATACCTCACTCACCATAACCATCTAACTCAACCCTTGCCGCCTTCCTTCATTTCTTTTCCACTCAAGACTAAAACGTCAATGACTCGGTCCGGACATCAGTCCGAAATCCCATAAAAATCTTTAAATCCATATTTTAGCTATAATTAAGATTTAGCATTGCATTGATTAGTATTGTGATGATGATGATGATGATGAGAATTGAATGAACATGCAGTCGTAGCGTAGGCGTTAAGGTAGAAAAGGTGGAGCCCTAGCCCTTTGCAGCAGTATATCCAAAAGAGACAATAAAATGAGTCGATGGTAGAGATGCCAGAGCCAGGATCCGATCTCGGATATACAAGAGAGGAGAAGAATAGAAGATCAATAAAAGAGAGAAGAATAGGGAGGCAGGTAAGAGCAGGTGAGGTGAGATCGAATCCAATGGAGCAGGTTTGTTCGTTCAGCTTGGCATGGGAAAAACCTGCAGTGTACCGTCTGTGTCCGTCCTTTTCCCTCCTATTACTACTACATTTTCGATTCGATCCGTTTCACCGTCCGTCTGAACCAAATCCATTCAATTCACATCCCTAATTTAACACTTTATCCATATTACCAAATCAGCAGGCAAGTAGACGACAAGTCAAGCCGAAACAATTGCAAATTATTATTTTTTTTAAAACAAGAACTTATAATGTGCAATTTTTTCTGATCTATGCTTTGGATAAAAAATTTGACAAATTTGCTATTTGCTTGCCTTAAAGAAAAAGAAAAGAGTCTATATAGTGTAACCCAAGTAAATGGAGACTGCTAAAAGAGCCTATGTCTAGAGTCTAACTTTCACTTCAGCCAGCCTCCATCTTTTCCTCTCGTCCGTCTCAAGTGATTCAATCAATTCAACCTCCCTCTTCTCAACGAGAGGAAGAAAGGGTGTTTCAACATATTGGGCTTGGATATGACAATTTGATACACCTTAGCCAGTCTGGATTTGACGTTTAGTTATTACGCAGAGACGACAATAATTTTCGCCATCAAAATTTTATTACAAATGAAAAGATATTGAGGTCATAATGTTAAGAAAGAAGGAGGAAAATAGAAAAGTAGTACTTGTGGACTAACACGTATAGTTATAAGAGACACTATAGCTTAGCTATTGTATTTGCTTTGAAACAAGTGTTAAAATAATAAATCGCAATTAAAATCATTTGGGACAGGGATGTTTTGTCTTTGTGTTTTACTCGCCCTTCTTTGGATTCATGACTGCCTCTGCCTGGTGCCTGGCTATAGGGGATATAACGCAAACACAATGTTAAGATGACCCGAATGAGGACTGACTATTAAAACTAAGAAGAGCAAAGAATGTTTTCAAAATAAAACAACACGAGCACGAGCAGACCTAACGAAACGACTAATTATCAAGAGGCCAGGCCAGATTTATGTTTAACAAGAATGATAAACTCGAAAACAGGCAGGCTCGACAAATACTTCCGTATTTGAAAGGATAGGGTTATTTTGTTGTACTACATTGGTGCATGTGGGCTAAATTGAATACTGGGAGACATGACATGGGTACAGATGGAATCGTTTTAGGTGATCGTAAAATTTAAAACTCAAAATCAAAAGACTAAAGAGATAGGGCTAAAGAATAGAACAAGTTGAGTCGTCCTTCTCCTCTTTCTCTTTTATGTTCTAATTTACCCATTAAAATTATCAACCAGCATTCCTCATGCTTGGGAGCACAGCACGAGCCGAGATATTTGGTATTATGACTTGATTAGATCATCAATACTGACACGGACTGACTCATATACACCAAGACCAAAACCAAAAAGCACAAAAAATGTCAAGACAAAGACAACCAGCTGGTGAAATCTTTCAGAATATAAAATATCTACATGTTCATGACAAGAAGAATGGAACGACAGAACACATCAAAATGTGCTAATATTTTGACATTGCCATGAATTTTTCATTGTATTATAGAATGAAGCTAGCCAAAATTGATTCTCTTGAATCGAACTGTTTTACTTTTCTTTCTGTAATAAATTTTTTACTTCTATTCTTAAGAATTATTTTGATTTAGGTAGAATAGAAGAGATTGTCGTCCTCTGACCTGTCGCTCGCTCGCTCGTTGCGTTGATATCCCTAGAATCATGCATCTTAACTATCAACATCCAAGTCCACTGCTCTGGACGGACAGTGTTCAAAGTTAACTTATGACTAATGACAGAAAATAAAAATTCATCTCATTTTTTTTGGAAACTTGCCCAATGCATAATGAAATGAAATGAATCTGCCCAAGTGATAAAGCCTTGAAAATCTGCCTCATGCCTGGATGACATTGACTCAGACACGGGACTAATAATTTTTGAGAACCATATCAGGGAGACCAGGCCAGAGTGAATTGAATCCTAATCATCCCTACCTGTCTTCATTATCTATCAAATATCAAGTGCAATGCAGGAGCAGTTGAATATATTTAGCCAGCCAACTATGATTATGATTTAATATTTTATGGATGATGACAGATCTATTCAGTTGAGTTGATTTTGCATAAGCAATGGATCTCTGTACCTGTGCCATTACAATTACAAGTGGGGAGGACAAATCCATGCACAATTTGACAATGAGAGTTTGAAGAGATGAAGCAATGAATTTGATAACCAAAACTATAAGCATCCCATTCTTCTCTCATATCTCAAAATTGTGATGTGACCGAATCAGGGACACACAGCCAGAAGTGAGGTGAGAGATAAATTAAATACAAACTAGATTTAATATTACATTCCACATCTCAACAGAAGTTAAACTCAAATCATGTAATATAACGTAATGTATTTGTATTCAACACTACTCTACTAATTATCATCACAAATCAAAATCCTTTACAATTGGACTCTTTATATAATCATCAGCGCCTACCAGACCACCTCATGGTTAATTAACATTAAAAAAGAAAACATTTGCACACATTTGACAAAATTTCAAGCCTACAAATAAAAAACCCATGCAAAAAATCAATGTTGTGAAAATGTGACGTCTCAATTGGCCCCTGACCTTAAAATTCGCTAGCTGCTCGTATAAAATTGCAGAAATGAAAATGAAGTGACCGAGAAAGCCTGTGCCTAAAAATCTAGCCCTAATTTCATTTTTTTCATACGCATATGCATATTTGCCTTTGTCTCCAACTTTATGCTTGCTTAAGAAAAAAATAAATCAGAATTTCCTTTACTTACTTGCAAACTGATGAGTTTCGTTCCAATCCGGCCAAATCACTGTGTATTGCGTATTGCGTGTACGTACACTGAATTGACCTAATTTGCAAATGAGTTGAGTTTAATTGTTGTTGTCGTTGGCTTTTTGGATTGTTGTAGAAGGGAGAGATGAGGAAAAAGTCCTCCACATGGGAGAACATCCAGACGAAGACTGACTGAAGAGAAGGCGAGGGACAAAAGCTCTTGAACACGGGAGATTTGCTTTTGGCTGGCTTTCCATCTATCTCGGCCTTCTCGGCTGGCTTGGCTATGGATTCCCATCCCATCCAAATACTCGACAGACGTAAACGTCCCATGCCTCGCTAGCAAAGGTAAAGCAAAGCACAGCACAGGGATAAAAAACTGAGCCAGTCATCCTAATACTCATACATGCCACATGCATCCGAATTACACATGCACTACAGGAAAAAGAAAGAAAACCTGAGATTCCATACTTTGTCTATATGCAACGCAAATTCCAAAGATCACAAAGAATTATTGGAGGGAGATGACCATAACGGACAATTATTGACAAATTTACAAGGGAACTGAGACTGGACTGAACTTGGCAATTATCGACTCATCTTGTGACTTTATCAGACTAAAATTAAAATGAATGAGTAATTTGATCTCTGCTGCTTTGACCTCCATTGTGAATGATGTGATTGCATTTCTACAGTTTAGAAATGTACATTGACCTCATCCTTCGTCTCTTCTTGCTGCTCTTACATCTGATCTCCATCTTAGAACGTATGTACTAGTACGTGCTCTAATCTTGAGTCTTTAAAAGAAAAATCTTTAACCTCTGACCNCATTGACCTCATCCTTCGTCTCTTCTTGCTGCTCTTACATCTGATCTCCATCTTAGAACGTATGTACTAGTACGTGCTCTAATCTTGAGTCTTTAAAAGAAAAATCTTTAACCTCTGACCGACTATGACTATGGCTTGGGTTTTGGGTACTTCGACTATTTTAAATTATCCGTATTTGACTTGACGCTGGCTTCTGAAATCCCATCCCTCGTTTCGTTTGTCGTTGCCGTTTGCTTTTGTCCATCATCTTATTTTTAGTTTTTTTAAGCATTAGGCATGTTTTCTTAAGATTTGAAAAAGAATAAATGCATAGGGTTTAGCAAGAGGAAGGAAATAGTCAAAATCTTAGGGATGGGTATGGACTTAGGTTGGGCATACAGAATCAGAAATAGAAAGAGTTAATTTTAATTCTTGTTCCTTGAAAGGATTTGGAATGAACGTCGTCAACGTCACATCCTCTCCTCCCGTTCCCGTCCCTTCTTGTCTTTTCTTTGTGGCCTGCGGTCAGTAGTCTTAAGATTTGAAAAAGAATAAATGCATAGGGTTTAGCATAAGGAAGGAAATAGTCAAAATCTTAGGGATGGGTATGGACTTAGGTTGGGCATACAGAATCAGAAATAGAAAAAGTTAATTTTAATTCTTGTTCCTTGAAAGGATTTGGAATGAACGTCGTCAACGTCACATCCTCTCCTCCCGTTCCCGTCCCTTCTTGTCTTTTCTTTGTGGCCTGCGGTCAGTAGTCTTGGGATTTTGGAATCATGGACTCTACGTCCTACGTTCTAAATATTCGTCCAGTCTATCCTGATCCAACTAATAATTCTTTTTTAAACGACATGACTAATGAATCTTGTGTTCTTGGTCCCATGGCTCATTTGATCAAGGAGGAAAGAGTGAAGAAGAATTATTTTCTGACTCTGGCTCTTGGGGTGGCAACAGTGGCAAGTCTTGTGGGTGGGATGTCCTGGTGTGTTGATGATATTCAGAAAAACCACAGAGGGAGGAAAATTTCGACGACGATGAACATGGAATGAATCCTTGCGTCATATCTTTCTAATTTCCTCCTCTTTGGTCAACTCACGACGATTGACCCAACCAAACCAAACTCCACCGCATCCATCCACACTTCATTTCATTCCACGACTTCAGATATTATTTTATTTATTCTCCTTATGCTAATGAAGAAAAGATTCTGGGCTTTGCCATTGCCATCGCAAGTGGCTCAATCATTGCCTTGCCATACCATTGGGTTTTCCTACTCCTCTGACGGATTTATCATCCTCAAACCTCAAAAACAATTGATGAGCTGAGCCAGAGAACCAAATCAATGAGCAAGAGTACACGAGTACAATTTATTCTCAATCACACACATTAAGTAACTAACTCTACGTGCAAAATACTTTTCAAAATGAAAATGGAGAATATAAGAACACGCATCGCGTAGCCTAGCCAGACGACGTTCACGTCCGTTTCTACTTTTACTTCCACTTTTACATTTGTCGTACGTATATCCGTCCAGTCCAGTCAGTCCATCCGTCTAATTATCATGCAAACTTATCTTTTTTTCCTCTCTGGCCTGTCCAGCCAAGTCTAACCGAATGGACAGAATTTAGGATTGCATGCGTAGGAATAGCAATCAACCCACTCAAAATGTATGTGGGATTCAATTCGGGTATTTCTCTGATGTCTGATCTACTTCACTTCTCTGAGCTGCTCAATTAAGCTAAGAAGGCACTCTAAAAACTATTCTCTAGAAAAATCACGCAGATCCTGGACGAATAGGAATAGGCTTAGGCACGCTCCAGTTTCATGCGACTGCGACAATTGCATGTCCACTCTTCTTCCTCTCAGAGGAAATTACCCGCATTTTACCTTTTTTCCATCAGATCGAATCGAAACAGAAAAAAAAATCATTCGTTTTGACTTTTTCGGTGTTTTACATGTTTTTGGCATTGGCATACGCAGATTTGAAATTAATTGATCAGATCAGATCATGTAGGTCAAATGAGACAGAGACGTGTTTAAATCCTAATTGTAATTTGACTCTTGTACGTTATTTTTTACGCCTGGCCTAAGGAGACAGACGGGAAAGGAAAATGAGGGCAGGTGTTGGAATGAATAATATTGATCTTCCACATGACTTTTACTCTGGCATGGCTCTAGACTAGATATGATTATGAATTGGATGGGGATGAGATGATTTGCTACTACTACGGAGAACTGCGGAGAGGATGTGAATTACGTAATCCATGGATCAAATTCTCATGGGAAAGATCAACTCTGGATGGACGGACGAACTACTTGCTGTGCTTGCTGAGTGATCCGTAAATTCATTCGCAAACTCATCACAATTGCCCTTTACAAATTAATACGTACGTAGTACTAGGCTTTAGGCTTGGGATCCTTTCTGCGTATCCAGTCCAAATACACAGACAGAATGTGCATGTGCCCTTGAATCACATCACCTCATCTTCATCAAAGAATTCAAAAATCATCTCATCATCAATCTCATCTTAATTTATTTATTCATCAGCACAGCACAGCATCATGGACAAACTTCCGATTTGCTTTGCCCTTACATTTACATCTCAAAATTACGTCAACCTATCTGCAGCCAAGCCGAGCCAAAATTTTTATTTCTTCTTTGCCCCGGCCTGAGAAAATTCCAAGTTTGTGGTTCATTTCCTATTAGATCCTATTTCCCAACAAGATAATAATTGCTTAAGATGTTGAATTGCAATTCTAACGGTCTTTTGCTCAATAATTGTCTTTTGACTCAAGTTTTTGAGGTGGGAGGAAGATTCTAAGCTAAGCTAAAGGGAAACGGATGAGGTAAAAAACTCTCTTCTCACAATTTCCACTTTTTCCACCAAGGACCAAGGGCTAAGGATGGGAGACAGGAAAAGGGCAAAGGGGGAAAACCGGTCCATTTCCTTTCTCAATTCAACTCATTCATCCATCCAGATGAAGATCCACATATCCTATACAATAGAAGATGGGAAATCTTACAAAATATTCTTTGTACAAAAATTATGCTCTTACACGCGTCCGCGTCTTCTTCTTCTCAAGTCAAGCTTCACCTCATTATTTCAAATTCAAAATGATAGAATTCTCTAGGTTCAACTTCTAGCTTAGCATTCAATAGCAATAAGTCAGTCAAGTTTTCAAATCTCTCTCTTTAATCCTATCCTTCCCATGTTTTTGCAAGCACAAGCAAAATGTAGTACTACATTTTGAGACATCACATTGTTCGTATCGTCAAGGAGGAAGGAGTTAAGTTGCTGCTGCTGGTGGTGGTACTTACAAGTAGGATGATTGTTTTGTGTGAACCTTTCTTCTTCTCTGCCAGCCAAGATGATTGTTGAAGTCTCAGAGAAATCTTTCTCACACAAAACTTGGTCTGATTGTTATCAATAGAGAATCCGGTCATTTTATATTTGATTCTCTACTCATCCTACAACAATACTTTGCTCATGCTCTTGACTTCCGGTTTAGCTTAAGTTTGAGCGTCAGCTTTTATTTTAATCAATCTTTGGTCATTGGTCAATTCCTCTGTCCTGATGAATTTTGTATTTATTTTGATGTGAGTCAGATTTTTTTATTGTTTTGTTCTTGCCATGCCTTGTGTTGGCAATTATTGAGGGACTGGGACTGTGGCACGTGGCATGGAATTGAGAAGATGGATTGCAGATGGTTTGAATTCGAGAGCAGCGAGCGGATGCCACACGGCAGCAACGGTCTTCCTCTTATTACTTGTTCTTCGTCTTGTACTCACCTGCTTCATTTGACTCACAAAACAACTGCTACTTCTTCTTCTTCTTCCCATCTCCTTCCTCCGACGTCCGCTCCGTGATGATTTGGATAGAAGATAAGTCATCATCAAAAGACCATGCAAGAAACTAAGCGAAATACACATGCAAGAACGACAATGCAAATAATCCAAACAGAGCAGATGAGACAAAAATCATTTTAATTTGGACAAAAATTTATAGAGCAGCATCATCTTGTTGCAACGCATCTTTTGTTTTGTTAAGACCGAATTTATCAATTCAGGTGAAGGTAGTAGTGGAAGTGGAGACAGGTAAACAACACATTGCGCGTTGCGTTGCAAAAGAAGGACCTCAGGTTACTCAGGTAGACAGACACAAGCATAGGCACCAAGACCTACCAGGTGTGTTGTATTTGTTTCCTTTTGCTGCTGCTGATCTTTTTCTTTGAAGGCTCCTTGTGTGTTTTTTTCTCCTGCATCCGCGCACCTGACTCTGCATTAGTTTCATCCGCTCAAAAATCATCTCTCATCTCCGCTCCAGCTCTGCGCTTCACAGATGCTGTGCTTCTTCCTTTTTGTTTTGGTCCATCATCTTCTTCCCGAGATTTCATTTCGTTTCATTTTCATCGAAAAAAGGAATACATAGCATCCCTAGCCTTGTACTGTACGTTTCGCATCTGGTCTGGTCCACATGAGAAGGGATATCTAAAATTTGGCCTGGTCTGGCCTAGTTTCAAGATGTAGACTCTTTTCTTATTTAATTTTACCTTGCTAAATGTTATGCGAATTTCCGGGGGGTCAGGCTTACGTAGAAGGGGTGAAATAAATTGATACGATAGAATCAAAATATGGCATGTGTTTATTGTTGTGGCATATTGCGTCTTGGGTTAAGTCTAGATTTTGTGAATAGATGGATAGCAATGGTAAAGCGGATGATGTTATTTTCTCCCACCTTCGTCTTGACTTGTTGGCCCGTCTGTCACTTCCTCCTTCTCCTTCAACTTCCGCTCTCATCATCAATCCATCTGTCTCAACCCGTTCCCGCCGCTTATCCGATCCTTTTTTCACCTTTTCTACTACTACTTCTTCCTCTCGTCTTGGTCCTAATCGTACGTATCCTTCTTTGTTTAATAATATCATGGGAAATAATTTCAAGTCAAGTCCCTTCTGTACACCTTCACGACGACAACTTTTCATAATTACGGACATCCATGCAAAGAATTTGGGTCTGAGAAGAAAATCTTCAGGAAACTAAGCCTAGCCTGCCATGACAAGTTGACTTTTTTTAACGGCCAAGCCCTTTCAAGATTTCCATTTTTAGAGCAAAATTTATGAATTCCTTCCTTTAACCCTTTTTATCCAAAAATAGAAGACAGGTAAGTTGAAGATGGCTTGAGATGGACGGATTGTTTCCTATCCTCCATTAGGAGATGACCTACCTAAAGTTTTCTTAGCATACAACAATGAATTTTAAAAAGGGTTAATATTCATGGTCCTGGTTCCTCACTTAGGCTAAAGTATGGGGAATATCCAAAGGCGATCTTGACCTAGAGGTCTGTCGAGGTCTTCCTCGTCTCTTCTTCCTTCAAATCCCTTCCGACTTGAAAATTAGTTCTGTTCTTTTTAGAAAGACGAAAATAGCGTCGTAAGGCAAAGGCAATGACAAAAAGAGAAAGGTTGAAATAGGTGAACAAGAAGTGGTTGGTGTTGACAATGACAAGTGGTTGGATGAAAAATGTCCTCCCTATCCTGCTATTTTTGTTATCACATTCTTTTTAACACACTCAAATCTTGACTTTCTTACAATACAAAATAAATCCAACCCTTCTCACCTACAAAATTCTTTTTCTTCAACCTGTTTTCAAATAAACTTCCTATCTATGGGTGTAAATAAAAGATTTTACATGTACAAAGTGAAATTCACACTGCTTTGCTGAAATAATATCCAATTTATTCATAAAGAAAATGAAAATTTTTTTAGAAACATTTAAGATTCAGTGATTTTCCATTCTTTACCTCGAGTACGTTTTTTTTACCCATTTACGCGTCCAGGCTTTGGTTTCTTGCACGTCACCATTTTCATTTTATTCACGGACACATAATCCCTGTCACTTTTCAATTTCTTTGGGTCAAATCCAATTTTCTTAATATGACGAAGGACCAAAGCATGTGTTTCGGCATCAAATCGTTGGGACGGAGAAAGAGCTGCCCAATAATCATATTTTCCTCTTAAGCAGCCGTACACAATCAAATAGGAAGAATTGTCCGTCAGGGTTGCAGTGAAATCTCCAAAATCTAAGAATTAAACAGAAGATTATTTTTTATGGAGATACAGGGATTGCTGATAGCTTACATCTGATGACCTTATGCATAGGCGTTCCAGCAGTTCGAAGGGCACAATATTGTTTATGAACCACTGACCATTGACAGTCCATGGGGAAAGGCAATGCACCATAAGGACTTCGAACTTGGGCAGACCAGCATTCCTTGCGCTTCATTCCAGGTTTAATCAAAGGTGGAAAATCATATTCTCCACGATGAACTTTTTCCAATTTGCTTCCAAGGGCCACGAACCAACCAATAGGACCTCGACGTTCAAGCTGAAACCAGAATCAGAATCAGACAGTTAGCGATCAGAAAAAGCATAAAAATATCTCATGACCATTTTTTCAGTTTACCCATTGTTCGTCCACGCGTGCTTCTGGGGCTTTGATTTTGCAGTAAGCCTTTGGCTTCACCTTATTCTTGCCCCAACGTTGGGCTGTAGAATCCTCAACTGAAATCAACGAAATGAACAAAGAAATTACTAAAATTGTCCAAAAATTACGTTTCAACATTGTACGAAACGCAACGTATCAATTGGTCAGGATTTGAGACATTTGCTTCTACGTTCAGACCAATTTTTAGACAACTTTCATTCATGGCATATGTTTTTGTTGTAACGTATCAATTGGTCAGGATTTGAGACATTTGCTTCTACGTCTAGTTCAGACCAATTTTTAGACAACTTTCATTCATGGCATATGTTTTTGTTTTTGTAATTAAATTTGGGTCTGAATGACTCATTTCTGATACATTTACTTTTTCTTTGTAACGTTGACTTGTTGACTATTGACTTTGAGCTTTCACTTTTGGCTTGAGGAGGATGCGCTTGGTTAGTACTCCCAACGTAGAGCCCCCTATGGGGGATGAATCACGACTCTTGTGAATCTGTGGGTTGGGCTAGCGGGGATTTCTAAACTCATAATTCATTCATCAACAATTTCTCCAAAAGCCAAAAACTTTCCAACAGTTTTTACTTGTCTCCAGAAATATTCAAGAGATCACACAGGTTCATACGGTTGTTTGTGCTAAAATCGATCTAGTTCTGGTTGTGTCTACGTAAAATCAAACCTAAAAGATCAAAGGTCACGTATCGCTTATCGCTGCTAAAGAGAAAGTGGCTATCAGGGGGGCGGATAACTGATTTATAGAAAAACTCAGAAAAGTCACAAAAATCATGGCCGAATATGAAAGTGTATTACTGGTCAAGGCTGAGGTCTTTGTGTATAAAATTCCACCTAGGACGACCAATCGAGGTTACAGGTCAGTGAAACATTCATAACATATTGATTTGGTTATTTGACCTGACCTGACATAACCTTTTGGATTTTGTTTGAATTTGCAGAGCAAATGATTGGAGTTTGGATAATCCAGACTGGACAGGGCGAATGCGTCTTGTCACAAAAGGAACTTCCTGCTACATAAAACTGGAGGATAAATCTGGAGCTTTGTTTGCACAATGTCCCATAGACACTTATCCAGGAATTGCAGTTGAATCAGTCTCAGATTCATCAAGATATTTTGTTCTACGCATTCAAGATGATAATGGTAATGGTATCTATCCATATAATATAACCTCTGACCTTTCAGCTCCTAAACTTAATGCTTAACTAAACAGACAGAGACAATTTGTGAATAAGTTTTCTAAATTTGCTCGTGCGTGCTTTGTTTGTTTATAGGAAGAAATGCATTCATTGGAGTTGGATTTGCAGATCGATCTGACAGTTTTGATCTAAACGTTGCACTCCAAGATCATTTTAAATGGGTCAAGAAAGAAGAAGATATTCTCAAGGAAAAGGATACCCCTGCAAAACCAACTATGGATCTGGGATTTAAAGAAGGAGAAACTATTAAAATTAATATGAAAATCACAGTGAGTCATCATTTATTTGCAATTTTATAAAAATATCTAAAATTTAATTTTTAATTTAGAAAAAAGAAGGTGAGTCAAGTAAATCCAAACCAAAGGGAGCAGGGATGGGTGGTGGACTTGGTGGAATTCTTCCGCCACCACCTGGTGCAGCAGCAAGAATAGCACCTCCCCCTGGGGCTATGCCAAGGTCAACGGAAACAACTCCTCAGTCTTCACCAGCTCATCATCCTCAACTTCCTTCTCAGGGCCAGGCATCATCATCTCCAGCTCCAGCACCGGCAGCAGCAGCAGCAGCGCCTCCTCCTGTAGATTGGGTTCAATTTTAAATCACAAAGAGCCGAAGCCGAGGAGAAGATTATCATCAATAATAACTAAAAAAATATTCGCTTTTCAGATTTTAGGATTTTAGGTTTAGGTTATCGTAAGTAAACTCAGCTCGTGTACTTGAATGTAAATGTAAATATGGAATCAGGATTAGCTAGCACTAATTGGTTGAATTGAAATATTTCGTTTGTAGATTGTTGATAGTACTTTGAATGAAATTACATTCCAAAAATGCAAATACAATGGGGAGTTTTAGGCTAGTATAAGGTCAAGGTCAAAGTTGAAACGTTACCCTCATCGTCATCAGCCTCAGGTTAGGCTGCTAACTATTATTATTACTCCTGTTGTCCTATTCCTTCCCATTATTCATATAGACTCCAATAAAATAATATAGAACAGAGTTAAACCAAGTGGAACATTACAAAAAGAAACTATAAATAAAATTAAATCCAGTTGAATTGTTGAATCATTGAATTGAATTGACTTTAGTTTTTTTTATTTTATTTAGTCACGTCACGTCACAGGTCAAACTGAATCAAAATCTTACTCATCGTCATTTCACATTTCATTTCATTTTGGTAGATTTGCACGTTGGTAGTGCATTTTGACATTTGGTCAATTAGCTTAATACAATACACGGACACATTGAACATGAACATTTAAGATCAAGTAAAGTTAGGGGTCAAAGGTTATTATGGTAATGAGGGGTTTGTATTAATAAAAGACGCTGGCAGCGTTATCAACAATCAATGGCGACGAACGACCCTTGCCTCACTTCACTTTGCTTTGACGTGACTCAATGACTAGACTTGCCCACAATCTAAATGCAATCGACAACGAACGACGGCGGTTAAGGGAATTTTAGTTTTTCCCTCTTTTTCTACTACGTCAACAACTAGTTCCACACATTAGATAATTTCCTAAAATCTAAATTCTAATTCTAGTGTATGGATAATTAATATCAGCGGATGATAAGTGAGTTCCTTCCTTCTTGGTTGAATTTGAATTCAAGGAAGTCTTTTGGCACGGAGAGCCCTGGGTGAAATTCCTAATTTGAGGGATCTCATGGCAAGAGCTCTGCTAAAATGACGAGGAGGTGGACGCCCACCACCACCATCTCCTCCTTCTTCCCCCTCAAGGGAAGAAAGCATGACGAGGAGGACGCCAAGGACGAGGAAGATGATGATGAGAAGAGTGCAAATATGGAGCCCTGTTCCAGATAACAGAGTTTCCAACTCACGCAATGCATCAGCAGCCCCACCATGCTCAGGGCGTAATTCCAGTGTGTGTTTAAAATGCAAAAGTGCCTCTTGATGGTGACCTAAGGAAAAAAATTCACAATATGAGATTTTATTTTAGAAAAAAGAAAAAATCAAGGATTTAATACATACCATAGGCTTTGAGTATTTCTCCAAGGGTAAAATGCTGCTGCCAAGCACTACGCTCTGCACTTTGTAATTCAAGTGAACGACGTGCGAGGAACAATGCGTCGTCCAAGTACTGAAGCGTCAATAGGAGTCGAGCCATGTTATGCAACACCTGAATTAAATCAATCAGTCGTTGTAATTAATTTTCATTCTCATTGTTACTAAATTTGAATGAAATGAAGTTACCTCTGGGTTATTAGGTGCGACTGCCAGTGCTCGTCGAAAGCATTCAATAGCCCGTAACGTATGACCCTTGATTCGCCAGAAATTCCCAATCTGATTGTACAATTGTACAGAGCTCGGTTTCTAAAAATAGTAATGTTTGTTAAATTAATTGGATAATCATTAGTTTTTGGTCTAATTTTAACTTACTTCTTTCTTAGCCTTCCTCAATTTTCGTTCCAGAGTGTTGAGATCAATATTATCCTTTTTGCTGCTTTTCTTCCTAAAGAGTAGTGAGACTTCAGGTTCTGGGATGTGTGGATGATTTTGTCGATTGGCAACTCCAATCAGTTGATCATAATAAGTAAAATTGGCAGGTCTTCCACAATCCAGTACTTCTTGCCCTTGACTCTCATGATTTCCTTCCCCTTGTCCTTCCTGTCCTGAACAAGGGGGTCGAGTACACGACTTAGACGTAGACGTAGTAGATGGAGAATCATGACCACTTTTTGTCCATGATCCTCTAGCAGTCCATACTGTACTCATTAGGATATCCAATACAATCTCATCTTCATCCAATAACCAATTTCTATCAAGTGACCCATTGTAATGACCACCACTACTCCATTTTCTTTCTCCTGAGTCAATCGTGGTGGACGTTGAAGTTGGTGGTTGAGTACCCGTAGGACGTAGACTCACACTTTCACCCCTCCCCAGAGGGACTGGAGGGTTCATGGGCATTTTCATGATCACATTTTTCCCACTCCTTTCCTCAACAACTAATTTCCAATGTGGGGCTGAAGACCTTGTATTTGTATTCAGGATGTAAAGAGATAAAAAATAAAATGTCCAACAAATGGACATTTCTCGCGTCATTCTTTCACTTGCAACAATTAAAAATAAAAACTTAATATTGAGTGCACATCATTAAAATGGATTCAAATCCGATTGTTGTTCTTTTTCTTTTTATCCCGCCAACTCACAAAATCACATGGGGAAATTTGAGCTTAAGCCTAAAGCCAAGCTGCAGCTCAGGTTACATTTGCCCCAATCGTATTGACGGTAAAATATTTTTGTTTCTCATTTTGTTCAATTTTTATAATTTATTGTAAATTATTCACAGACTTAGAATTTGAATATTCAGAATATCATTTTTACAATTTTTAATCATCCAAACTAAATATTCATTTAGTTATGCAGCCGACTGGCCAGTTCCAGTTAATTAATCTAGCACTATTAATTTCTACAGAAATATTTTGTTTTTATTTATACTAAACTTAATTAAATCATTGTTTTTTGCTGCTGTTGGTCCAGTTTAACTTCACATGTGTCAAATAACTACATCGTCATCCCTATAAGTGATAAAAATTATTGCGAACTCTGGATTTTATCCATAAACAACACAAAACAGGACAGAGCAAGGGTCCCTGCCAAAAACACAGATTACATCAGGCAGATGTACGTAAAACGTAAACGTAAACATGACTAACATGACTGGGTTGGTACTCAGAACTGCAGTTATGGTCACAAAACAGGACAGAGCAAGGGTCCCTGCCAAAAACACAGATTACATCAGGCAGATGTACGTAAAACGTAAACGTAAACATGACTAACATGACTGGGTTGGTACTCAGAACTGTAGTTATGGTTAGAGTTAGGACTAGGATTTGCAATGAAAATGATTTAGCTAGCTTTTAACACTCCAGTTCACATTGGCATTCGCATTCATCATGGCGTACACAGCACAGTGCAAAAAATCAACACGTTACGTTAAATTCTGCAGAATTGGTTTTGCATTTGGATGAGTATCTTTTGCATGAGAATCGAACTGGCTGACGAAAGAGCTAGCTATAGCTTAGCTTACGTTCGTGTGGTCGTTTTGCTTACGTTCTGTATCTGTTTTACAGTGAAATCATTAGTCTACTCGACATAGGCTAGGGTTAGGCTAAGACGAACTAAAATATTTAACACATTTAGATAAACTTGACATGCACAGCACACTACTGTGCTATTTGGCATTTGTACAAAAATGCTGAATTAGTTGTTCACAAACCTGCAGGAAGCTCACAACCCTACACAGGTTAAAATTGTTTTAGTCTGGACACAATATAACAATAACAAAACAAAATAAAAATGAGCCGGTTTCACTACGCTGAAGACAAGGAAGGATCTCAATGTCCTTATTGCAAATCTCCAGACTCAAATTTTCATCATTGGCTATACGCATTCGAAATTACACCAGAAGATTTGGAAGAATTGATTTCGCGTGGATGGCAAAGGTTGGGAATGTACATTTATAAAAAATCAGCTTTAGCAACATGTCCTTGTGATGAATACATGATTCGATGCCCAGCACTGGAATTTCAAATTTCAAATTCACAGAAAAAAGTGATGAAAAAGTTTGTTCGGTGGCTTAATGGAGGAAAGACTGAAAATAAAAATGCAGAGAAGAAAACTTTGGAGGATTTTATTCCGATTGCCGATGGGAGTGGAAATTATGTGAAAAAATTTCAAATCAAAACCATCAAAACAAATTCACCCGAATTTGAATCAACTTTTAAGGCTGCATTTAAAGTTTTTAAAAAATATCAAAAAGCGATTCATGGGGATAAAGACAGCGAGATTTTGGAATGGAGGTATCGGGACAATTATTGTAATAGCCCAATC
>WJEZ01001037.1:0-20513 GCA_009869925.1 Thalassaphorura encarpata | reverse complement strand
TTTCTTCTTCCACCGGATCAGATTATCCCAAGTTCCCAAGAATTCTTGGACTCCTTGCTCGAGTTGGTGAAACAATTGAGGAATGGAATTGCTCCATAGACGTAGACGTATTCATTTCTATTAGTGTTTTTATTGAGCACATAATTGTTAACAAATAAAATATTTAATTTTCCCCCTGGTTCAATTTTTTGCAAGGGATTTAAGATATGCGTTAATTTTCTAGAATAACATTAGGGCAGTCCTGATTCGGGGTAACCTTAACAGCCACTGTCTGAAATTAAATATGACAACAAGATTATCGTATCCAGACGTATCCTTGAATCTCTTTAAAATGATATTATCATATTTCATCGTACACACATATAAGTGTGAGCAATTTCAGTGAAAAAGAAACGTTTATCGCTATAGAATAAAGATAATATGGCGTCCAATGAAAATTCTCTGCACAAGAATTTCTCTGATGATGGGAACAATACAAGTAAAAACAAATCCCTCGATATGACCGGGCCCAAGGAAGTTGAGAGAGAACTCATTCCTGCAAATGCTAATAGACCCCCAATAGCTGAGTTCGTCCTGCCCGAGCGTCCAGATTATTACAAATCCGTTACAAAAAATTTGGACGTGCGAAAATTGTTGAAAATGTTTGGAATGAATGCTGGATTCCATCTCCCATTCGCTACAGTCGAAAATAAAGCTTTACTTGAAAAGGTTAGGATTAAGAATTGCATAATTTTAATTCAATGATCATAATCAACCTCTGTGTGTTTTAGCTGGAAGCCCAACAAATCCATCTCCTAAAATTGCAAGGAGAGATTGACGAAAGTCGTTTAGCAATCAATGATTTAAAAACACACTCCAATCAGTCTGCAGTTGATATTCGCTTCACGCAAGTAAGGAAAATATTTTCTGCACTATGATAGTCCTAATGTTTTTAAATAACCCAAATCTGTTAAAGGGTCTTGTTGATGCAAAAACTTCGGAAAGAGATCGGGAATCAAACAATGAAATAATTGAGAGACAAGGTAATGAGAAGAGGAAAAGACAAATGCTACGTCTAAAAGCTGATGTGGCAGAGTATAACGAAAGGAATAGAATTCGATTGGTATGTAATTATTATCAAAGTTATTTGTTTCAAAATTAATTTTTCTTACATTGCAATCAAGATGGATTTGGAACGAAGGAAAAACAGAATGACGGAGCTCCAAGAGAAAATTTCATTTGACAAAGCGCGTTTGGAAGTTTGGAAAGCAGCATCAGCGAAGGAAGAGAATTTTTTGAAAATGATTATGGGACACAAAGATTACGACGAAAGACATGCTATGGAATTGGAGACTAAGCAAACAGACCTGGGAGCTGTAAACAAGAAACTGAAAATTGATTTGGATGCAACAGCAATGAACACTACGAAATTAACAGAGCAGTATGACCGTCTGAGCTCAGAATACCGTAAAGAATATAAAGAACGAAAGGAAATGGTCCAAATGTGGTCATCCAGTCTTGAAATCATGAAACGAAAGGATTTGACCGTTAAAGAAATTTCAAAGGTATTTATAAAGAAATTTAATCTTATTCGTCAAGTTCCATGATGTTTTTATAAAATTTCTCTAGGAATATTGTGAAATCCGTTCAAAACTATTAAACGTAGAATTTGAGATCAAAGAAAAAGAGAAAATTATTGAAGAACTTGAATGGGCTATTCGTAAAACAGTATTTGATCAAGAGATTTCTAACCGAGGAGTTGGAGAAATCCGTGAAAAAGTAATTCGAGAAAAAGAAATACTCATGGAACTCAAAGATGAAATCACTTTACAAAAAATCATCATTCAACAAACTGCAATTGCCAATCAGAGGATGCAAACAGAAATTGGAGAAGCTGCAGGAAGACTTCGACAACTCAGAAAAAAGGCAAAAGATATGGAAGAAATACTTTTTGACTTAAAAAAACGTTTTGAGGAAGTTGTTAGTGGGAAAATTACAATTGAAAAATATTTGAATGGAATGGATGAAGAACTTCAGAGAGAAGAAAAGTTTTATCAAATTGCAAATAAAGAAGTGGAAAAAATGAGAAAGTTTAATTGGGAAAGAACTAATGAGAGAAAAAATCTAGAAAAAGAAGTCAACTGGGTAGATTCACAACATGCTGGAATGAGGGCAACTATCACTATTCTTCAGTCAAAGGAATATAATTCGATGGAAGGGGTAAGTCATATCAAATAAAATAACATTAATGTTAGAGGACATGCAACTAAATGTTAGATTCATTCTTCAAACAGATTGCCAGAAAACAAAGTACAATGTACCGATTGGATTTGAATATTGCGACCATTGAGGGAAGAATGAACAGAATTCAGTATGATACGAACAATCCTGAATATTTTACACTACAAGCAAATCTGACAGCACTAAAAGCAAAAGAAGTTCAAATAACTGCTGAGAAGGCCTTCATTGAAAAGGAAGTACAATTAATCAAAGACTTTTCCTTTAAATACACCAAGGATATTAAAAACTATATAAAGAAGCAGCAAGGCCTCAAGCTCATGGTTGACCACATTAAGTTGGAAGGAAAGCGGTAATTATTACTTTATAACTAAAACTTCGGAGACTCTTAATCTCAACTGACATATTTTTTGTAATTACGCTAGAATGCAAAGTCTCTTGGATAGTCATTTGAACGATATGAAGGAATACTCAATTCAATTGAGTCTAGACAAGTTAACTCTAAAAAGATTGAACGATAGAAGCAGCAAGGCCTCAAGCTCATGGTTGACCACATTAAGTTGGAAGGAAAGCGGTAATTATTACTTTATAACTAAAACTTCGGAGACTCTTAATCTCAACTGGCATATTTTTTGTAATTACGCCAGAATGCAAAGTCTCTTGGACAGTCATTTGAACGATATGAAGGAATACTCAATTCAATTGAGTTTAGACAAGTTATACTCTAAAAAGATTGAACGATGCCTATAAAATTAATCGCGGTAAAGTTCTATCTATCGCTCAGCGTCGTGCAACAATGGAATGGGTAAATTAGCAACTGATAAATTATTTCTACTAAAGACGTTGCTCAACAAATAATATGATTCGTAGGCCGTGCTTGAAAGAAAATCAGAAATTGAATTTGCGATGGAGTTGCTGGTGAAACAAAGAAAAGAATTGCGTGGACATACTATGAAACGAAGACTTGCTATTGCAAATATTCAGGGCTATTCTGAAAAATTGAAAGGCCGGTCAGTTATTAGAATTTTTGAAAAATATTCAGAAATTATCAAAATTCTCAATCTTAGATTTGAACTGACAACACGACTAATGGCTCCTTCTGATGCTGCTAATGGCGAGGATTCAATGACATTTCAGATTCATAAACTTGCACGGGAAAGAGAAACACTGGCAGCGTGAGTTCCTCAAACATTGATAAATTTCAGAACGATCGTTAAATCTCATTTCTTAATTAAGTGAGAAGCAAAGATGGGAATATTCGACTAAATGACGCAAGTCGCGACGTCGAAGGATTGACAAACGTTCTTTTGGTCATGAGAAATTCAAATGAAGCTTTTCGTAATAATCTGGCTGTCGCTTCCAAGGACTGTTAGTCTAATTTTATACAATTGTTCTTGTTGACGATTCCTAATCTCATATCCAATTTAATGATTTCAGCTGAGGAAGCCATAGAGGTTGAAAGGGCTTTGAAAAACCAGAAAAAATCAATCGTAATTAGAAATCGCTGCAACAAGGCAAAAGCAGCACTAAAAATTACAATCGATGCTTTGGAAAAGCAAGTTCATGTGACTCGACAAGAAGGTGAAGATCTTATCCATGTTATTAATCGTAAGGAAAGGGAAGCTTCTACCAAATCCATTGAACACATGCGACTCCAGGATAGAATCGAAAAATGGAATCATTTACTAAACAAAAAGACTCTTCAATTAAAAGGAAAATTGTCTGAAGATTTTTTGACTAGAGCTACGCTTTACTTGAAAAGTCAGATGATTCATCTCAAATTGCAGGTAGATGGCCAGCCCAAACTATCGACCGAATTTAATTTATTCTACCTTAACGTTTTGATATTTTTATAGAAAGGGTTTGAACAACTTGAATTAACCATCTCAGAGCACCCGTATTTGAATAGAGATTGTCTACGAATTTTTACGTGACCATAATATGATAGAAGAATTCGAAAAGTCTCAAAGAACCGCTGAAGCGTCTAGCTCCAGCAGTAGATCTACAATCTCATACACTGGCACTGGTCGCAGCACTGGTTTACTTCAGAAAAAGAAAACTAAACCTTCTGGGTACTAACTCGGTATAAAAAATAAATCTGTCTGATATTCTGAGTACGAATAAAAAATACTTTGCCAAACAACTAAACCTTTATTTGCGGATGTACATTATTACATTGTTATGAGAGAATTCTATTTCTTCTTGAAAATCGAAGTGATTTTCGAGGCAGCACTTTGTGAAGGTGCGGCTTGATTTTGTCCACCTGAAATTAACGTTAAATATTAAAGTAGACTGAAATGGACTAATCTGAAATTTGCTTACCCATCTTGATCCAAGGGCTTTTTAGCAAATCTCGCACTGCTGGGCGCTTCGGAGGTTGGGGTTCCATCATACTGTACAGAATCACTTTAAATTGCTGGGACACAAGATTTTTTGCCTGTAATAGAAAATGAAGTACGAATATTCACAGACTCTGTTTCAATAAAATTTTGTCATATCAAATCTTACTTTGTCTCTCAATTTCCAATTTCGTTTTGTTTGATCATCGTACAATTTTCCAAGGCCATTGTTTTGGTCAAATGGGAGAGACGAATTGACCATCGTGTACAAGATGATTCCACAAGACCAAATGTCAGCTTTCTTTGGGTTGTAGGGGATTCCACGAACAACTTCTGGAGGTGCATACAAAACAGAGCCACAATAGGTTTGTGACAAGGCATCCTTGGCTTTAAATATACGAGCAAATCCCAAATCTCCAATCTTGATTTTGAATGAGGCTGACAAAAAAAGGTTTTCACACTTGAGATCTCGGTGGACAATGTCCAAATTGTGAAGGTAATCAAGACCTGGTTGGACAAATAATTTATTAGTGTCAGGATTCTGTAAACATATTTTTAAAATGCGAACCGTCCAAAAGCTGAGCAAACCAGACTCGGGCTTGAACTTCTTTCAGGGAACCATGGGCTCTAATAAATTCCAGTAGATCTCCACGATCACAGAATTCCAAGAACATGTAAAACTTTTCAGTCTCTTTGAGGACGCTGTGGATTTTGATGACATGTTGGTGATTGATTTGGCACATGATGCTCAATTCTCGTGGGAAAAACTTTTTGACGAAGGATTCTGAGGCGTTCTTCATGTTGATAACTTTGCAAGCCAAGATAACCTTCTTGCCCGGATTCTTTTTGTCGATGAATTCAGTGTAACAAACCTAAACCAAAATTTGATAAAGCACACATTCGTATTAGTCCATTGATTGTTTCTATTTGTATTTCTATTACTTTTGCATAGCTCCCTTCCCCCAGAACTCGACCGAGTTTATATCCCATCTTGGTAAGAGTTTCTTCATCCGTGAGCTTTTTACCCGAAGGTTTTGCTTGTGCCTGCTTCTTCATTTTGATGCCTGGCTGATATCGAGTCCCAACAAGTCAATTTAGTTTGTCCGGGTCTCCGAACTCAATTTGGGGCAGTAGTAGCTGACCAGCGCAGGATAATTTTATAATTTCGACGCCAAGACCAATCCCAGTATAATCTTCCAGTGAAACTATCTAAAAAGCTGTTATTATGAACAGCTGTAATTTTTGACTTGTGATTTTACAACTAACTGGGGTTGTATGGAGGTGAGGTGAGGCAAGTTGCGAAAGTGTCGTCGTACGCATAAAACAAACTTGCATCTCAAGAGTCAAGAGTAACCTTTTTCACTTGGCAACAAATGGAATGCAAATGGACAAAATAGCGAACTAAACTGAACCTACAGTATAACACCAATGTTCTTTATAATCTACGGTTATTTCGTTATATTCTAAAATCTAAAACTAAAATTATGAAAATCGACTTAGGATAGGACCGGCATCGACTTCAGAATCAGGGGCATGGAGAAATTAGACTGTGGAGAATTTCAAGCAATGAGTTTGGGAAGTACGAAACATTTGCAAGATTTTCAATCTGTTCTGTCAATTCTAGCTTACAGTGACATTCAAAAACAAAACATACATTTTTCTGGAAATTAGAGCAGAAGAAATCTTTTCTGACCGTTTTAACCTTGAGCTTGTGTTAATTAAAGTAAGCTTTAGTAACGCTTTTAGGCCAGATTTTTTCTACTTGTTTAAATTACCTGTGACGACATTTTGACCGTGGTATAGTCCGCAATAATAAACAATAACATCGCGATATTAGAAAATTATTGGTAAATCAGTTTCTTAAATACGAATACAACTCAGGGATTCATCCGATTAAAGTACACATATTGTGTTCCATTTTTATTGACCATCAGCAGTACATTTTTCTATTTCAACGTTCATCATGGTAAGTGAAGCTAAGCTAACCGTACTTGGAACAAGTCGAGTAATTTGAAAATAATTAAAATAATCTCTTATGTATTTAATTTTAGGAGGGGGACGCTGCAGGGTTCATTCCCCCAGATATGAATGAAATAGATACGATTCCTTTGCTGGAGAATCCAATGGAACACATGTCATTCAGTGCAGAAAAAATTCCTGAAGATTCGGGTGAACCAGGGACCAGCAAAGACAAAGAGAAGAAGAAATTGACAAGAGAAGACATAGAACCTCCTCCACCAAAAATCCAATTGACTGCAAAACAACAGGAAGATATTAAGGATGCTTTCAACGCATTTGACATCGAGGGATCTGGACACATGCAAGCTAGACAACTGAAGGTAATTTTTCTTTCAAGAACCTTTGTTGATTTTTTTAAACAACGGCTATTTAAAAATGCACCTGGTATCTTTTAGATTGCAATGCGAGCTCTGGGTTTCGAGCCAAAGAAGAATGACATTAAGAAACTCGTATCGAAGGTTGACAAGAATGGCACAGGTATGAACCAAATAGGGTTAACTTATGCTGGATCAGTTTAATGAGTTCGCATGAAATAACGTTAATTTTAATTTTAACACCACAAATTATATATTTAAAATTTATGTTTGCAGGTTTACTATGTTTCAATGATTTTGTTGAGATCATCTCCCTCAAACTCGCAGAAAATGGATAGTAAAGAAGAAATCATGAAAGCGTTCAGACTATTTGATCGAAGCCAGACAGGAAAAATTACGTTTGAGAATTTACAACAAATTGCCGCTGAATTGGGAGAAGGTTTGAACGACGAAGAAGTGCAGGCAAGAGTTAAAATTAACTAAAAATCCTGCAATTCCAGGTTTAACTGTCAAATGTTATAAAATAGGAGATGATCACTGAAGCCGATCTTGATGGAGATGGTGCTGTGAATCAAGACGAATTCTTTCGAATTATGAAGAAGACAAGTCTCTACTAATTGTTGGTATGCTACTTGCTATTCCAAACGGATGAATTCTCTTTAAAAGCCTAAATGCCATTTCATTTTTACTGAATGTGTTGTTAAATGTGCTTAAACCCAATGTAAAAGTGTTCTGACCTACAACTTCACTCACGGAAGTATTAATTTAAAGTTTAAGTATTTAAAACTCTGGTACTTTGTCACTCTAGTCAAATATCAGTACGTTTCTGTCGTAAATTATGAGTGATAGCCAAGACATGACGTAACACAAGGCACAGAAAGAAGTTCTGTTCCTATCTCTGAATCCCGACTTCCATTACGGTCATATCATCTCAACTTGCACTTCCACAAAAGTTGTTCAAGTCTCGTCACAACAGATAGTTTTATGAATGAGCCAGTGTTATTCTCAAAACATAATATCAAAATATACACTTCGAACAATTATTGTATGTAAACCGTAAATAAAAACAACAGTTTGTCTTAATCTAATCTTTGAACTCTTATAACTTAAACATTTAATGTGTAATGACTTGACTGTGAAATATCTTGTAAAGGGTTTCTCCAATTGGTTTTCCAATGTTTGGATATTTGAACAGTTTTCGAGTACTTTGTGTTCGAATTTCATAGCATTGGACGTTGTCTTCTTTTCCTTTAGGAAGGAGGTAAATGTAACTATCATCAGCAACGGAAGGAGAATTCGTAAGGACCAGAAAATACGTGACTGGTTCCATTGAATTTATAACATCCACCAAGAATGTGAGGAATGACTCGATAATGTGACAGGGCAAACGTAACTGCAACATAGATAAAACATTTAACTTTTAAAAATACGTTAAAAATAAAACTCCATCTCCTCAGACTTACCGAAAGAAATACAACATAGTAAAGAACTGCAGTTGGGGCAAGAAAGACTGCAATGGTGAATCCCATGGAACTTAAAAACATTTCCGAATTGGATAGTTGGATGGAATCAATTCTGTTCCGCAGTGGATTCCACTTCCGTCCGAAGAAAAGACGTCCAAGGGACTTGAGTATATTGAGCTCAACACTGAACAGCCTATCATATTTATGACTTGAGTCGTTGAATAAATTGCATTGTATAATTTTATTCGATTTTTAACAAACCTTGTCGCGTAAATGTACAGGCAGTAGATGTGAAACGTGGCAATGCTCAATAAATCTTTGGCCAGGGCAATTTGAAGAGTCAGTCCACCAAAACCAACGTTAATCAAGGCAGAAAGAATGAAAGATAATATTGGTTCCAAAATTCCTACATAGAAAGAATATATTTTAACTCGTATCCGTATTAGACACTTATAAATGGAATGATTATGATTACCAACCGATATAATTTCGCCAAAGATGAAGATGATAAGAGAAAAATCGTCCCATCAAAGCGTTGAGTGCTGTATTCAATTTAAGACCAGCAGGGGAACCCCCAAGCCATGAAATTAATTGTTAACAATGTTTCCAATAAAGTCTCGACTCGTCCCAGTATTATAGAATACAAGTTTGGAAATTCCTTCAAATAAGATGAAGCCAAGGTCCCAAGGAATGCATCAATCATAAAAATTAGTAGAATATTTCCAAGGGCTATCCAAGTCAAGTCTTCCTTTAAAATCTGTAACAAATTACTCAGCATTCATGATTAAGTTTTAAAAAAATGGTTTAAGCAAAAGTGTAACTCGTACCGTGAATGCAGTTGCGACCTTATGACGAAACTGTTTTAATCCGATGCTCCATTCCATTATTTTCCATTTATGATTAGAAAACATCCTTGGACAGTTTTCACTGTTTTAATTATCTGCATTCAACAAATCAGTCTTTGTCATGTCTCCAGTTTCAGTTTATTTTAATTTTCCAGGATTTTTTTTACATTTTTGCCTCCTACTACTTCAAATTCCGAGTGAAATTAGCCTACCAAGCATAGAGCAATTTGGTAGCAGCCTCTGCCTGTCTGTCTTTGTCAAGAAAAAAAGTAAAGGTAAAGGTCAAGTTCATCAGTTTCATTTCTATCGTTGCGAATCATCAACTTTAGAAATGTCGCTAGTTCATTTTTCATAGTACATCATGGTATTAGCTGCTCTAGTACTCAAGTGTGATTTTAAATGATAAAATAAAATGTACGTTATTAAATCATATTCTGTCTCCGTCCTGAGCTCTGCCCATCTTCCCATATAAGTTTGCACATAGACATAGACCTTAGATTACAAGGTGACAACATTTACATTTTGATTAAGTTTTATATGGCATTACATTTACTTTATAATTAATTTTCATTCTAGTGTCGAGTATGTTAAGTTATTTGCACAGGCTTTTTAATTGGACCTGCAGAAAGCAGGATGTTTGCTTGAGAGTGTTTGTATGAATTAATAGTTCGCAAGCCAAGTTAATATGATATAAGAATTAGCACTAAAGTGTCTGCCCGCACCTTGTAACAGATTCGCTAGATTTCACTCATCCCTATTTTTAGTTTTATAAGTGGGTCGCAGAATCTGCCATGTCTTTTCTTGTACTATTGGTCCAAGATACATTTGTACTTTTACGTACGTTATAAACGTGCGTGCGTTCATCCTTCCGTTGTTTTTCTATACTATTGACTTGTCTGTTAACTAAATCTTGAAAATTGTCTGTCAAGGTAAAACTTGAGCATCTGCTCACATTCACATTGCCTCCCTCATATTTCCGTTTGCAAATTTCAGTGTATAAAAACTTGTTCTTAAGCTATTCCCATTTGTTTTCCTATTGCTATTCTGCTGTGCTGTTACTTCCCTTCCTCTGCCCCGCAACCTGCGATTTTTTGCAGAATTCAATTCAAACGGAAAAATAATCTGCATTTTATACCAGGTTTGAAATTTTGAAAGTTAGAAATTACGGGGATCAAGGCAAATATATCACTAGCGTTGCTTTCTGGGAATTTCAGACTTTAATTGGAATTTTAGTTTGGAAAGGTTTACGTCATTGCAAATTCACAAACAAATATTTTGCGTACCTTAACTGCATCTGCATAGTGTAGTATTGTTGTGACAAGACCAGGACGCCAAAATGTTTCCGTTTTTGTTGCCGCCAACAAGTTTTACACGTCCGGCGTTTTTGTCCTAGTTTTTTTAACCACCTGTCCAATGTCCTAATGCCCTACCCTAGTGCACCTGCACCTGCACTCTAAAACTGGAACCCGGCGGGACTAACAACAAAAGGAAGAGTAGAATTTGAGGGTCTACAAATGATAATTTTTTTACCCATGAAGTCCAGAGCCCGAGGTTGTTTTGTGTGAATCATGGTCTCTGACTCGCCCCTACCTTTTTGTATAATTTTCCACTGGATCAGGATGACTTCATTTCATTCTTTTTATTTCGCTCCTATGTGGAAACTAGCTTTAGTTTAGCAAAGACTTCTGTTCAAGAATCTTCATTGTCCGACTTTAATTTGCAGAATTTTTGTCTGAATCAGGTAAATACGGGCGTACGTTCTTCAATCAAAATTTTAAAGCCCTAGCATTTTTAAAGTAGACAGATAAAAAAGAATTTCTATGGAAGGTGAGAAAAAGAGAATTTTATTAGAACATTTTTTGCTTTGGACTTCAGTCAGAATAGAGCCGTGCTTTGTTTATGCTTTTTCAATAACTTGACTTAATTTTAAAAACGAGTGAATTCAAGGTCAAGGAGTGCGCTTACGAATTTAGTGGCAAGGTTTTTGGGAATTCATATTAAAATTAGTTTTTGTTTGTTAGGATGTCTATCAATCTACTGAGCATATTCATTCTCTGCGTATCAGCCCACATCATTGTGGCTGCAAGAGGTCCGCCTGCTTACCCAGGAGAAGTGTGTGATTTGGCATTTTACAACAGAATTGTGAGACCTGCTGCAGATAAACTGGACAAATTATTACAAATGGAGAAACATTCGTATTCTCAAGAAGATATTGAGAAAATTGTTCGAGACATGAATGCAGCTCTGGACGAAGAATTAAAGTCGGTGCCTGAGAAAGATAAGGGTCAGTATGCTCAAAGTGTCCTTGCCAATAGAGCTTGTAAAGGACTCGGGTCATTGCATCTGACTTGTGACCAAGAGCGTAGTGTCTGCGCTTGCAAGACTTCTTTCCCATTCAACAATACTCTTCGTCTGGGGCAATGTAATCCACAGTCTGGGTCAATTTGTGCTGTCAGTCAGGATTCTGAACTTGCTTGTGCCGATGGAAGGATTTGTGAAGGAGGTAAACAATTTTAATGCAAGAAAATAAGTCAGATTCTAATATTAAGAACTAAATGAATTTATGAATTTGTAGATCGAGATGGAAAAACACGCTACTGTGGAGGAATAGAAGAGTTTGAAAGAGTACGAAGAGAAGTCGAAGCTGACAATGAAACCAACTCCGGTTTCCGGACAATCCTTGCCCTGCCAGTAATTTTTACTACAAGTGTTTTGGCTCTTCTCACAGCCTCATAAAATTCTAATGTTAAATCATACTGAAGCCAAATATTTTAATCAAATACTTGATGCATGGACGAGAACAACTTTTGAATTCAGAATAAAAGTGTCAAAACTGAGAACCCAAGAAAACTAACAACAGCAAATTATTTTCTTATTTTAGAAAGAAAGTTTGTTTTTATTTTCGGCATTCTCACATTTATTTATGTAATCGATTTATATTTTAGACCGATTTTTAGAAAATAGCAATGTGATGATTAGGTTGATATTTACTAGTATATCCTATTTTTACACTCGTCACATCTACTAGACAAAAAACTGTAAGATTACAGGACATGTACAGTCTTTTGTAATTTAATTTATAACGCTACTACTCAACGAATGCCCTTGCCATTTTCGTATGCCTACACCGTACATGTCAATTCTATTCAATTCCAACTCCAACTCAACCTGGCTGCTAGTGATGAAACACAATAGTAAATCTAGTAAATCTTATAAGCACAATTATTATTATTGGCTTTTGTCACACTCGAAAGGCATTAATTTGCAAAAAAACTTTTGCTTTGTACCTGATCGACTCTATTCTACAATAACGATTCTAGGCAGTACTGACTTACTATTTTTACGTACACTAGTCAACAATGATTTTAAGCACATTCATTGAAAACACAAAGTACACCAGGTACATTACAAAAAATATTGCTTACATCCGTAACTCCTTACTTATGCAATCATGTCAAGTAAAAACAAACTACGATCCGATATTATTCTTAAAGCAAGTATAAATTTACTAACAGAGAATTTTTAAATAATGAAAACCTCTAAAAAAACTTTTAGTTGGGCCCGATATCGGATCTCACGTGACCCAATAACCCGTGACACATAAAAATTGCATATTTGACCTACTCTGACGAATTATTAAAAATGAATGTAAATTTAAATTTTTGGATTGATTGTATTTCGAAGTCTACCCACTGGCACTTCCTAAACTGAATCAAAATCCGTTTAAATTTTTTGATATTGTCTTTGGTAAACGCCAATCAGGACTAAAAGAATGAGCCAATTCCAAATTAGGCTCCAGTTTGAGCTAGTCGACTTAATTTTAGAAAGTAGAATATTTGCTTTAGCGTAAAACCCTAGGTCAAATGCATAGAAAACTCGTATACTTCAATGAATTTATTCCTTGTTCTCATATATGTACTTATTGTACTTAATTGCATCCGTTTTATTATATTGATTTGTAAAGTCATTTTTAGAAAATACAAGTCACGTAACGGTGGTGGACATGGGGAAAGTGTTTTAGGTCATCCAAGTGACCGGGGAATGAGCCAAGAATCATACAATAATTAGTTTCATTCAGCTTACTAAGTATTCCATCGATCGATTCATAAATCTTAAGGCAATATGACAATGCGAGCGAGCCTTCAGTATGGTCGTATCATATCTACGAATAATATTGCATGGGTTATGGGTAAAATATAAACTTGGCAAACATGAACGATGTAATTCTAGAATTATTCTGTAAACATATTTTGATAGTCAGTTTGATTTCTAAGCAAATACGATCTTAGTATGTGAATGAATTCACATCTGTTGTGACATTCAATTTATTGCAAAAATTGCCTTTTAGATTTGGTCAGGCATAAGTATTGCAAATGTACACGTTATACCATTGCCTTGAATTTAAGAGTGAAAAGTGAAATAAAAATGACAAAGCTAAATATTAATAGCCCTGAGCATTCAGCACACACGGATTAGAATAGACAACAGAGATAAACAAGTACAAAAACTCCTGTATTTGAACTCGCATGAAACAATGGAATCTTCGTGTCAACATTTTTTAACAAAACCAGTTCAATGTTGGCAACAGCCGTCAAATCTGGCGGATATTTTTTCAAAAATATAACATCATATTCATTCACCAAATAATATTAGGAATAAGAATTGCAGATTGAAAGACAGAGACATGAAGATAATCGTCTAGAAGTGATTATGCCGGTAATATAATACCATTCCGTTAACTTTGAACTTTTTTCAAAACCAATTTACACGCGTCTTAAAAATAAAACCCTATACGTGTATAATGTAATGTAACAACAAAAACATAGAATTACATCATAATCTATTTGAAAAACTGAATAAATTTCACTTAAGAAGTAAATGTTTGTAAAGAAAATGACTCCGTGATGTTTCCTTCTCTTGCTCCAACAAAAACATTAAATCCCTGAGACTGACGCGTTTTAATCTCGGTCGCATTGCCATCTAAAGAAACAGAATCACAAAAGAGTTAGTTGACAATTTATTAAAACAAGAATCTGAAAGCTTAAATACTCACTTGTGGTCTATTTAGACTATTTGAAGCACCAAGGCTGGACTGGGGAGTCTGAAATTAATTTAATCAAAATTTAAGTCCAAACGTTTTCAACTTTTGAAAACTGATTAAGTCAGACTCACCAGGGAGCTTGTACTCTGAGATCCTGTAGGGGTATCTAATTTTGGTTTCTTTCTTGGGCCTATGGCTTGCAGCGCGGTCATGTTTGCCTCCCTTTGTCTCATTTCCTCCAGTGCAACCCTCTGCATCTGTGAGTGATGCAAACAATGTTTTTAATTAAATATTAAAATACCTTTCAAATTATTACTCAAAATAAAATTCCTACTCACTTCTTTGGCTTTGGCTTTAAGCTTAGCTTGTTCCGGATCTTCTGATTTAGATCGACTTTTCGCAGCACGTATCAACATTTCTCTTTCTTGCTCATCATGACGCTTCCGCTCCAACTTTTCTAAATCTTCCAGAAATCTCAGTTGGCCTTTGATATCCTGTACAACTTCGTATCGCTCTTCCAACTTAAAAAATGTTAGCGATTAATTTTATGTCGTGTTTTAATGCATCGGAGCAAACGCAAACTTACCTTTATCACATCTAGTCGGTGTTCTGCAACCACTGAAAGTTTCTCCAAGAGTGTTTTTAAACGTTCCTCAAGGGCATGCGAAATCAGAGCTGCCACCTCAGGACCAGGTTCATCCAGTCCATGTTTTGCGGCTGAAATAGAGACATTTGCAAATATAGACTTGCTAATTTTACGTAACCACTCTCACTTAAATGCCTAAATACGCACCTATTGCTTTGATTTTTGCCTGAAGGGGGATGGCCGGTAGCGAAGCCTCATCTTTGCAAGATCGAATTTGTGTCCCGATCAATTCTGTTGAACCAAGAATTCTTTGCGACTCCTCCGCCAAATTAACACCACCCATCGCGGCCACATCATTAATGTCATCATCACCACTAAATTATTTTATAAAGTTGAAGATATTTGTCCTTAAAATCTTAGTTTATCTCAAGCTATGATACGTACCTGTAGCCAGCATTGGACGATGATGCAAATGCCTTTTTGTCCCCTTTTTCTTTTGGAGTTGATTTTGAGGAAGGTCCACTTCCCTTAGACGGATGTGACTGAGTCGTCGGTGAACTAGCACTTGACGCCGCTTTTGAGGCCTTTGACGATGGACTTTTAGTGGGCTGTTAGTTTTGAATTCATTAATGCAAACATCACGTCGAGTAGAACTTATACAATAAATAATCAAAATTAGTCAACGTACAGTGGCAAATCGTTGCTGCACCGCGGCGACAGTTGACCTAGGAATTGGTGCTGATGGCTGCGAAGGTGATGAACTAATTGGTGTGATAATTTTAACAGGAGTGGTTGGAACAGGTGATCGAACCTAAAACAGATCGTGGTATATTAATATTGCGTTATTCGTTTGAACATTGTGTAGGTCTTACCTGATTTTGGGGGATTAAGGCTGTGACAGGAGTCGCAGGTACACCGGATGGCAGAGAGGTAAGGAGAGGCGCTCTAATGCCATCAATGATGAGTTCCTTCGTTGCTAGCGAATGTCTAAGGGGTGGCAAGCTTTTCTGAAAGATGAAGAAATTCACGTTTAAGTTAGGAAATTCAGATGTCAAGCAAACGCAACAATGAAGATTGAACTTACTTTGAGAAATCCCACAAGGCACGGTTGAGGTTGGGAGTTGACCTCTTTCTGAAGTCGATCCGAGAAGTCTTCCGCATTCACTTTCCCATCAACTAACCCTTGAATTAAGGCTTTAACATTTTTAGCTACCGTCTGATTTTGTTTCGCCGAAAGTTCCAAAAGAAATGATAAGAAATTCTTGCATTTCGTTTTGGCCGTGTCAGGTGTCATCTGTTTATGAAATGTTGATTAGACTTTTCATCTTAAACATTACAACTTCAAAATAGAATGTCACAAAAATAAAGCAATAAATTGTCCCCGTTTGTAATTAACTAAATGTTATGACTAAGAAGATCCCAGCTAAAATCTATTATACTGAAGTGGTTCTTCTCATTAGTGCTCTGCTTTAGCATTGAACGGGTTATTCGCAATATAGCATTCTAAATCAAGAAATTTAGGGGCATGGGAGTATATTCATTCAACGAAATTAATTTACATTAATTAATTATCCAATTATGTTCTGGACTACCTGGCTAACAGTAGAAGCGGTAGTAGAAGTTGAATTGTTGGACGTGAGCACGGAAGGAGCTTGGTTTGGCAGGGCTTGTGAATGCGGCGGAACTTGTGGAAGATGCATCTGCTGTTGCATTGACATTGAAGCAGTCATCCCCATACCATTCTGTTGGTTCCCATCCGAAACAACAAGAACAAACATGATAAGAAAAAAATTACAAAAACATATAAGGCAAGGTTCGCGTGCATTCTGGATTTTCAAAAAAAAATGACTACTTTACGACTTAAAACTTTTTCCAAATTTATCCATTATAATGATGAAATAAATAATGTTACTAAATAAAATAATTCCACGTGCGCTGCTCTCATTCAAACGACGACAAGACAAACAAAAAATGAACAATCTGTACCAAAACAGATCAACATCACCATTGTAAATTGCAATCTCTAGTCACTATTTATGTAGTAAAAAAAACTACATCTAATAGACTACAGAAAGCTTCGTTTCAAATAATTTTTCTTCTCCCCCACCATTCCAAAATTAAAAATCAGATCGATGAAATTAAAATTACAAAACTCTCGTCAATTCATCGAAGACATGACGAGAGACTATGTTGAGTCAAGTATTATTCATGCTTAGTTTTGAATACTTAAAAAAGCATGTAAATATAACAGCGGTGAGATGCAAAATGCGATTTAAATGGAAAATGACATAAAACAAAGTGGTCACATCACAATAAGACAAAGAACATAACAATACAACGATTCATTCAATAACATAAATGCATGCGACAACGAAAGCAACAATCAAGGCAAACAACATCAAATATTGGGAAAGATCAATCAAGGAAAATATGGAGAATTCTGTTCAGCCTCCTGTAGTATCATGATGGACGACAGGCAGCAAGGTTAAGGGCCACAATTCGGTGTTAGTAAATCGGGTGCCTAATTATTGTCGGATGATAAGGTAAAAAAGGTAGTCCAGATTCAATGAGTTCAGTATGATGAAGTCAAAATGAATTGAGGGAAAGAGAAGAACACACTTCAGCAAAAGATCAGTTACTTTTTGTTAATTTCCCACCCAAAACCTGAACAGCTGAGCTGCTGTTTTTTTGACCAACAACTCAAACATAAATCAAACCGTTCGGCTACTTAGTTTCAAGCAATCCCAATTTTTTTTACTTGTCAGGTCTACTGAGTAAGCCACGGAAATGAAGCAAAGCATCCATTTTCCCTCCCAAAAATTTAGCATGGATAATGCTTTTTTTAAAAAAACCAGGATGCAATGCTTCTTTGATCAAATTTCTTGCAGAAATGATCAAGAAAAAAACAAACGAAAGAAGAAAAAGTTGATGAAGACTTTTAGGGTGAACTTACGGAATTGCTGGCAGCAGTGGGCGGGACTGGTGGAACAGTTTGAAGTCGGTAAGTGGTAGTCGTTGTGGCGAGGGTAGGACTGCCCGTCGAAACCTGACTTGGGGCGGAAGGATTGTTACAACTAACTGTCGTGTTGTTACTATTAGCAGAGCTAGTAGAAGAAGAAATGATGACTGGAGTTGTAGGTCTAGGAGAATTTGTCGATCTAAAATTTACATTGGAGGGAGTTTGGACAGGACCAGGTAAAGGAGGTTGAGTGACTATCACTTGGGATTGAACCAACCCTCCAAGAATAGTTGTCGTCGTCACTGAACTAGAGGAAGTGGACACTAATGCATTAAGTGCTGGGGATGGTGACGGCGTTAGCTGTGCATTATTGGACGTGGTCATTGCCGTTACTATGCTTGGGGAGGATGGGGTCGAAGGTATGGAGTTTGGGACAGTCAGGGGGGAAGTGGGATGTGGAGGCAATGGAGTACCAGTTCTGGCAGTGAGTGCCGGGGCTGGCATTCCAAACCTGACAAGTTGGTACTGCCCAGATTCGGTCTTCACGAGGAGATGAGGACCACCCTGTGCCCCCGGCGGAAGCCTCGGCAAAGCTTGCAGAGTGAATTGCTGCACAACACATACAAAGCACATCCATTAGTCTCCGAAAACAATTCAAAGGCACGTACCGTACTCAGTCTCCTCATCCTCTCATTGTACTGATCATGCTGATACAAGCTGAAATCCATAACCTGGGTCCTTGGCCCACGGGAATATTCCTGAGAAGGGTAAGGATTTTGCGATAGTTTTTGGTAAGGATGATAAGGAGAAGAGGATTTAACGTTACTCTCAAGTCGGTTTCTTATTGGACTAACACGACATATCACAGGATAGCTCCCTGAACTACTACTTGAACCCATTTGATTTTGGGTGTTATTCCCAAGCACATTGTGATGCTGACCACGGTAATAAATATTTGACATATCATTCTCTGGGCGATACTGATTATACTGACTCGAGAATTGAGCATGAGTTGTACTTGACTGAGCAAACGGACGGACTGACCCTAGATTACCACTAATACTGTGGCTCTTGTTGACATTTATATTCACCTGACTAAAGTTACCAGGATATTGCCTCTCTGGTTGTGGCCTAACCTGATGAATTGAATTATTGCTTGCCCTTACATATGGGCTCTGTCCTTGAATACGTATTGGATTATTCGCATGCGGATTGACAGAAAGATGTGTATGTTCAGCAGTATAAGATCCTGAATAACCATGCCTAAGATCATGTGGATTTGGCAAATTTACTCCCGCAGAAGATCCTGAATTTTGAACCGAAGGCCATTTGGGAGAACTTTGACCATTATACGGTGCTCCACTCGTTGGTGAGTGCTGAAGCTGAAGGTTAGGCCGAACATGCGTTACTTGATGGTCATAAAGGTGGGATCCTTGTTGAGATCGTACTGAGGTCGATAATAAACGCTCCGAAGTCATTCGACACGAGGAAGGCTGAACATGCTCAGCTCTAGGAGTTAATCCAGGTTGATGAAGGCGATTTATTGGAAAATTCGGCTGTTGAGATTGAGGGTGGTGAGGCAAGCCAGTTCGAATTGGGGAACCTGAAGGTAATCCAGGGCTCAAGTGATAATTATGCCCTAAAGATGAGGATGGTGATAATTGGGCTTCTTTATTTCCCTGCGGCCGAACAGGGTGAGCTTGATTGTAATGCAGATATTGCGATTGTAATTGGGCATCTGTTGTAAAGCACTTCGGATTTGGTTGTCCCTCAGCTGACCCCGATAAGTTTTTGTACTGTGGTGATATGGGACTTCGTTGACTTGGCTCAGGGTATCCGTAAGGAATTTTGATTGGTGACAACTGCGTTTGGGGACTTAATGCTGATGGCATTTGACTTGAAGGCTGGCGAAAATGCGAAATTTGACTGCCGGGTTGAATATGGGAAGGAGGTACAAAAATTTGGCCATGCACTTGTCGTTGGGAAGGAGAATCCATAGGAGGACGCATGAAACGTTGGGAAGATGGGGGGAAATGATGAGATGTTGATGATAACCGACGATCGGTGGAATAGGGATGAGCACCAGGGGGAAAATGTGAACTTGGTTGAATTTGGCCACTATTAGGGGAATACTGACGGTCTTTTGACATCTGAGTGAAATGGCTATAAGTTTGGGCATTCGGCGATAACTGGGGCGATGGGAGATTTGGAGAAAACTGGTGAACTTGTGGGTAGGTGTGGGAAGGGGATAATAGGGGTGCAGCTGAACGAGGTTGAGTGGTTGGAGAATACTGAGGTACTGCTGTTTGGTACTGAGGATGGTGTTGGGAGGAAGAATATTGCTGTTGGGGGTGGGATGAGGGTGAAAATTGTGGTTGGAGGTGGAACGAAGGTGAAAATTGTGGCTGGGGTTGGGACGTGGGTGAAAATTGTGGCTGAGAATACTGGGGATGAGCATTGGCATTGGGCGAGAATTGTGGGACTAATGATTGAGGTTTGGATGTTGGTGAAAAGTCTGATGTTTGGATATGGCGAATCGGTGAAACTTGTGGGATCTCAAGTTGAACTTTTCGAGGAAATTGTGCAGCTTGAGCAAAATTTTGATGATCTGTAGAAGGGAACGCCGAATGCCGGAAAGGTTGAGAGGGAATGGATTCGTGGCTTATGTCTGGAATGTTCACCGATTGGCACTCATTTAAATTAGACTGGCTCTCTGAATGGCGAATTATA
>WJEZ01001036.1:0-20517 GCA_009869925.1 Thalassaphorura encarpata | reverse complement strand
AGGCTGAGTATGAGGGAAGAAACGAGATAATTATAGCTGCCACATTATATTAGCAGTCGGTTTGAACTAAAAAAGTGTCTGTTACGAGGAATCGCTTTGGAAATTGAGCCTACAAACGGTACTCCGTATTCTGAAGAGGTCAGGGTGTGAATTTACCGGGTTGAACAAAATGACTTGCAATTTAAAAACTAGACCATAAGTTGTTCAGGCGTATCCCAGAGACTTTTGTATTTGCCATACTTGCTTCATTTCATCTGGGTCATCAAACCCATGAGCTGTAACCAAATACTGGAAGTCAGGACTGTAAGGCTCATCATTGATTCTGGGTGAAAACCTGAAGTAATCGGAATGTAATGGTTCGATGTTCATCTTTTTGGCCAGCAGAGCAATAAAAATGTCATCGAAAGGTAAAGGTTTGGTGTAGAAGGACGCATAATACATGTCAAGAACGGCAGGTCTTGACATAACGATTGAACCAGCAGGCACGTAAGGTGGATAGTAGTTGAAAGGGTAGTCACTGAAAATAAATTATTTAGATGAGCTCAATTCATAAAATATAATTTGGCAGCAAGATTTTAAGTACCTGATTGGGAGGAACCATTTAGTACCGAGCCTGTGGCGATGAGGCGGAACGTAGTATACAAAGCCTGTATACAATTTGGCATCCTCAGATAAATCAACATCGAAGTCGACAGGATTGTTTTTCTGTAACCTATGTATTTTCACTTCTGGTGTTCGCCACGATGTCCTTCTACGAGTCGAAGTATAATGTATTTCTGTTGTTTCAGCACGTAAATTACGGCCGAGCTCATTCTTGTCTACATCAGTTGCAGTCACAGGCAAGGATTTTCCAAATTTTCTTGAGAGCTCACGATCAAGTTTTTTCTGGGCTTCCCAATACTCTGGGTACTCCTTGAATTTATAAAAGAGTAAAATTAGCGTGCGTACCAACTATATTTTAAGCAAGTAATAGTACCGTAGGATTCCGGACATATTTGAGCAAGTTCTTGATGGAAACGTACATGTCATCGTCCACGAATAATGCGAATCTATAGTTTGGACAAATTTCTACCAGCCACCGCATTCCGGTCATGATCTTGATTGTGTTGTTATAATACGTCTTCAAGAAAATAATTATATTTTTTTTCATTGAATAAATCTATGGAGAAGTAATTCGTTCTTACATCCATGTAGTCAGCTCTGACAATATCTCCATATCTTCCCATCTCAGCAGTGATAGTGTATTCCAACGGTCGAATTTTACCATCAAATGCTGTTGTTAAAACTTTTGGATTTGACACTCGTCCCACAAGAAAAACTGTTTTGATTCTGACGTCTGAGAATCGTTTTGGATAGCCCCAGGTTGAACGAATTGCAGCTCGTTTCTTGAAATTTGTTGGAGCTGATTTAACTAAAATTATTAGGCGAAATTGTTGTGAATTGCATCCTTCATCTGCTTTGGCCAAAAAGCTGTAGTTGGAATACATCAAGTTAATGGGAGCCACTGGAACTTTTTTATTCTCTCTGTAATTGAAACAATACAAGAGTTAGAATTCAGAATCACAAAATGATACTTCATATTATCATCCAACAGTAACTTGTCTTATGTGCTCATCATAAGTCGGCTCGGTGAGTACATACCTGAACTTATTAACAAGCCCTATGAAATCTTCATACTCGAGTGGATACGAAAATTGGGTCTCATAATCCAACTCCAGAACATGTCGGTAAAGACCGGTGATGTCGATCACCAATAAAAACGAACCAATGAAGCTAAGGCACAGTATTATTCGTTTCCATCCCCGACCAAATAGAAATTGACGAAGATGGAACATTTTTACTCTTAGTTTTCGACCACGAACTTTCGACATGCGATTTCCAAACACAACTTCACGAAATTCTGTCACATCTTGAACATGGATCGTAAACAATAAATTCCGAGTCCAAGTATAACTCCTGAGTAATTGTTAATTCATTGCCGTATCCAAGATCCAAGGGGTAGTCATCGTCTGGCTAAGCTTTCAGGCCTTCAATGATTATAATATTGATTGAGAGATTCCATGTGCTATAAAACTTAAGAGATTCTATGTGTCATGATATTCAGAGATTCTACAATGACATTTCTTAGGAGCTCCCGGCATTTCGTCTCAATTTTCTTGTGACTCCGATTCCATCCATTATCTGCTTAACAAATAAATTGTGAATTTGTAATACTGTAAGCACTTTTAACGTTTAACCTATTATGCAGTATCTAGCAATGTACCTCATAACAAGGAGGGATGTCCTCTAGCTCTTTGTCTCAGCCTGACCGCCGAGTCAAGTTTACGTTTTAAGTTTAACTACAAGTGTCAGTTTAATTCGCAAGCCTAGGGAGAGACAGTTGAGAATACTTGTCAACTAATTCTTAAATTGGTGAAACTACATTGGCCGTCCCTCCTGAGTAGATTGGAAGTGTCAAAACTAAGGGAAGAGCACCTGTCGTCAAGTCATAGGTAGCTGGAGTGAGCAACCGCAAGATTTTAATGATTAATGAATATGACGACAGAATCCCGAAATAAACTATTTGTATCCTTCCACTTGAACCTGGACGCACTTCCCGCCTTTTTCTCTCCTTATCTTATTAATATTAGTCTATTTTGGGGCAAAATGATTTTAAAAATTTACTAATTTAAATGGCACTACATTAACTGCATCGTCTCAATCCTCAAGTCTCAATCCAAATCACAATTTTTAATAGGTTCTACGCAAGAGCCAATTTAATGGTTTAATGACACTGCGTAATTCCTAACTGATTCTGATATGACAGAAGACTTGAAAACAATTTATTTATTTCACAATTCCCTCCTGGTCTAATTTAAAGCAAGTTGTCAGTTTACAAAAGAAAAAGAAAAAACAATCCAAAAGAGCAGCATGACTTCCCCGTACACTAGGCTTTTTAGTAGTGTCATTTTCTCATTTCCCATTTCGTAATGAAGTATGTAAATATACCGAATCATGTATCTTATTTCTAAAGGTCCAGTGGTACTTGAGACAGGAACAGAAACAGATACGAAATTATTCAGTGAAAGGCATGATATTCCCGAAATTATCTAAATTATGACCCAGGCGATGTGTCTTAGCATTAAATAGCAGCGAGTCCGAGTTTTTTTTTACAGGATTTAATTTTAATTCTGTCTGAGAGATTGAAAAATGTTCGAACGTTTTTTAAACCAGCCAGCAAAAAAGCATGGAGCAAAACCGGTTCTCCTAGGAATGTACTATGAAGAAAGATCATAATGCTGAACAAATGCAAACCGATTAAAATGACCAAATCTTAAGGTAAGGCAAGGGTAGGCTCGTTGACTGACGTGAACGTGAAGGAAAGGAAGGTGAAGAATTTGTGTTTGGTTGGATTGCATTGCCATTGCCCCCAAGTCTTGGGTAAAAGTTCCCATGGATGCTCTCGTGTGTTGAATGGTAGTGGGATGGTGAATGTCCCCTAGGACCGAGCCATTGACCCTCTTTCCAACTTTACATGTAGATATAAACTATTGTGTGTTGTGGAGTTGCCAAACCATTACTCCCTATCCTTCCTTCCTCCCTTCTTTCTCTCCTTAACTATTAAAAAACTCCATGCGGGATATATCCTACCTACCTAAGGTAGTATCCCTAAAACAAAACTAAACCAAATCATCATCCTCTCTCAAATACTTTCAGTTTATTCCTTGAGCGTTTGGAACGTTTTTTCGTACTACCAACCAAAACTAATCATCATGACGTCGTCGTGATCCTGAATTCTGGTGAGGTATCACCATTTGATTATTTAAAAAAATTTCAATCAAGAAAATTAATAACGACACATTTTCATCAGGTGTGTGTACTCAATCATAAGCAGAAACTGTACACTATTGGCTAGATTTTGCCTATAAATAATTGCGAACATCACATCACAAGCAGCATCAAGAAAATTAGTCACAGTGTGGGTGAAGTGTTAACGACGTGTTTCGTTTTAGTATTGTGTACAATCCTTTCGTTTCGATTCGGTCGTATTCGAATGTTGATCAATTTGCTGAGCGAAGGAGTAGGGAAAACTTGAAATTCCTGAATTGAAGTGAATCTCAGCGGCTTTAAAAAGCTAAAAACATTTTTGCTGGATTTTGTAATTAGCAGCAGTTCCGTTCTGTGGAGTGTTTCCAGTACACGTATCATATCTTAGAGTAAAGTGCGTGTCTGGCTTTTTAATTGAGAAAAAATTGAAATGGTGCCAATGGAAATTGTTGCGAAGAAGATTTGTCTAAAACTGCACTTCTAGTGCTGTTTCTGTTTTACTAATCATCAAAAAGATTTGACACAAAAAATTCACGCTGCTGTGAATTTGTGAATGCATTCGCATCAGTGTAGTTGGTTGTTAAGACTTCTTTAAGAATCGTGCTTCACGCGAAACTCGATCCCCACTTGCAATCATTCTTCATGGACGAATACTCCGACTCAAGTAAGTCTCATTTTTTCTTCTAAAATAGTAAATAAGAATTTTAGTCAAGATCAAATAGATTCGGTGAAAGAAAAAGAAATAATTCTAGGTCGCTTCCATACTAGAATAGATGAGTAGACGATGCGAATGTAATTATAAAATCAAAATAGAGTTATAGTATCGGTGAGAGTATAATTTCCATTAATCAGTACTTCGCTTATAGTTGTATTCTGATCTCTGAACACAAGACCCAACGAGTGCACTTTGCAACGTAATTATTGTAGGAATGAGCGTTCAGGACTTAAGGAATAATCGGAAGGGTTCTACATCTCATTTCATCGACTTAATTTGTTTGTTTGTAATTTGTTGGAAGTGAATTTGTGTCGGACGGATTTCGGGTAATTGTACCTGTGAGAAATGTCGCTCAATGTTAGTTAAGATTAAGCCGTACTGCTACAAAGTGTAGGCATACAAATAATTTATATCTTCTAATACATCTAAAAGGCAAGAGCAAGACTATCTACTAAAATATTTTAGTGTAGGTGCATAAACAAGTACATGGGAGAAAATTCGACAAAGTATAATAATCAATATCAGATCATTTCTTCTCTATTCGTGATTACGATGCGTTTGCCGTTTAAATGCAAGCGGATCATTGCAAATTAGGGATCTAGCACTCACGCTTTGTTTATAACACAGGTCACAACAAATACAAACGATAAACTCATGTGTCGGACCTGACCACAACTATTAAAAAAATTAGATTTCTAGAATTGGAATGAAGCTCAAATAACACTCAAATGTACTGTAAATACTAGTGTGTCCGTTAATGTAAAACGTTGAAATTTCGCTTTAGTGGTGCTAGAGTTCGCCATTTTACTTCTTCGAGAACTTGCGACAAGTAGTTGCCAAAGCTGACTGGCAAAGCAGAACGAGTTTAGTGATTCCGACAGTCATCAATTTATTTTACAAAATATACAACATTTTATTTGTAAAGAAGACAGAATAATGAGAATATGGAACAAGTCAAAAAGTGTTTATAAGTATGGCGAAGACGGAGACAGAGAGTAAATAATCCTACCAGAAATTATTACATTTTTTGTGATGGCTTGGACGAAATTCTATAACCCAACCCTCTTTTCAAATTGTTTAAACTTGAGCCCAATGCATTTGTACTAAAGGTAATTGGGACTTAATTTTTAGTGGAGTAAATTAGTTGTGATGAGAAGTGAAGTTCCAATTTGATTTGGTTGGCATCAACTGGGATTAACTAAATTGACTATTTATTTACCTGTCACGTATGGAGCATTTTATTAATTCAATTAAAATGTATGGAAAGGCATACGTTGCTACGGGACCATTTCAAAAAGGCTCATTTTTGAGGTTTTTGAAAAAATCGTCGTTATGAGACCTCCTAATGTAAAAACAGCTGTCTACTCTCCTTGCATTTTATATTACATTCGAGTTTGAGTTGGTAATGTCTTGAGGCCAATACCAATGTCTTCAGATTACTTTTATCACAACGTAGTAAATCATTTCATGATATATCTCATCTTTTCGATTATGATAACGCGCGAAATATACAGACAGCAAGAGAGTATCTTACTGATGAAACCGAAAGACAATTATTTTCTGCTTTCCTTCTTTCCTCCTATTTCTCTTAGAAAATCAATTTTTAATTCTGGCGAGACGAAATATTTATTTTTCTTGATTTTGGTCGATGCTTTCTTTTGACATGGTTCACATTTATTTTATTCAATCGAATATCTGTCTTTTTTTTCTTGTCCAAGACACAAGTATTCACTAAATTCCGTTGATAGAACGGACGTGTGGACGTTACATAAATATTTCAATATTTGTACTTCAATTTATTTTCAATTTTCCACCATCCGAGCGAGTGGAAGTTATTTTGTTCGTGGACACTTTTTCTTGCATAACTGGATGAGAAGTTTTCAGAGTGAGAAATTCATAGTCTGCTGTAAATAGAGTCAACTTGTTTCCTTTACTGCAAATGCATCCGTAGTGTAAAACTGCTGCGACGTCAGTTCCCTCAGACAATGAGTCATCTGATTTGAAACTAAAGTTTGTAAACAGAGGCGATTAAGGATGCCGGCCGGCATCGATCAACGATATTTACGATGAATTCCAGTCCAGCTTTACAATCTTTAAACAGTGCAAGTGTCAGAGTACTTGCACTGGAGGAATGCCAAGTACGTAGTAATTGAAGATGTAAACATGCGTGAGTCGAAGAGAATATTGTCATGCCGGTATCCATATGCGTAATTAACATTTTACCCACTGAACCATGACCGCATGTTTAAAGGATGTGTGTAGCTTGTGAAGTGTGTAAGTTTCAACCTGGAAGATAACATTATTTTTTCTAAATGAATAGTTGGCATGATTTTATCACTTCAACCATTGTTTTCTGAAGTCGGGCTCTTACTTAATTAGGGAATTAATTAGTAAGCCGTTGTCTGAGTTTATTGGAAATATATGTCGAACAGAAAGCCAGCAGCTGCAAGACCAATCTGTGCTGTGTCGTTTGCTTCTGGTGAATAATTTTATGCAAATGTGACATGTATTTCGCAGTTGCTCTTGTATTTTGCTAGCATCGACTGTTTTATTTTATGTGATTTTGTTATTGTTTCTCTCGCACCATCACCATCAACTCAAGTTCCATTTCCTTCCACGTTGTGATCGACTATCACTAAAAATGTGTGCGTAGGTATGAACTTGAGATGAGCAAAGTGACGATTTTGTGGACGGATGGTTTCGACAAAATAATGTGGAAAATACTACCAACCCCTCTCTAAACTTGAATCCTAAGATTCTCTCTTGTTGTGTATTATTGAGAAAACTATAGGCAGTAATAAAATCATGCTTAGTGCATGCGTTTAGACTTGCACTGGAATAGGACTTACTGGTACATTTTTGTGTAAGTCTGTGTCATTTCGTGGGAACAATATAATATCTGCTACGTTGAAAGAAAATGGATATATTATACAAAAATGCTAAGGATTCTTTTATTTGATTCAGTTAATCCGAAGTTAGCAGATCTGGCTAGTTGCTGAACGCTTTCTTACAGAACGGAATGCATTGTGCTTCCATTTCAAGTTTACTACTTCGCTTGTCTGGTCTAGTTCTTGTTCCATTGTAATCAGTAGTTTTGCCCAGAATTTGTGAATGAGAATGCAAAAAGTGATCGTGAAACATTTAGTATAGAAGCTAAATTTTCAAGACTCTTCGGTCCGGGCTCCTTTTACTCCAGAAAAATCACGAACGTACTACAAACTGAATTCTTCCTGTGTGAACTCGTCATAAAACTGTCTGGAAACAAAATGTCATCTTACTACTATTTCCACACTTTGGCCGCTCAGCAACCTTGTGCACTTAATTATAATTCAAACAATTATAATTATGGGACTCCAGAAAGCTTCAGTGGAGTAGATGTGCATTACGGTTTCCGTGCCGGAAGGTCAATTCAAACCTTTGATTCCTTTGACACTGACATTGCTCATTTGGCGGATGGCATGGGTATGTAGAAGTAATTTAATATCTAATCCCCTCAACTTCTGTCACCACGCTCTCATGCTTCCTGGTATTCTGATTTGTATCGTTCCATGTCATAAGGCATTCGTGCTTTGAGTTTTACTCGGCTTGAGCTACTGTTCAAGTGAGTCTAAAATAGAAGATGAATTGTTTTTAAATTTTATTGTCATCAGTAGTCTTCATGAAAATTGTGGATATTTTCAGCATACCTATTACATGTGATATACATGTGAATGTGAATACATGTGAATATTACTGAATGCTGGTAAACCAAATGAATAAACGAATCAGCATAACCTAAGATAGTTGGTAAACGCATCATTGCTAAAATATGTAAATTGTACTGAGAACTGAGATATTTTCCGGAACTTTTACTCTTTCTTCCAGTGCATTATTATTTGAGCACATTAAGGGATGAGTATTAGTTTAGTAAATTTTTAATATTTCCTGACAGCAGCAACCCGTTTCTGGCAACTAAATTGCACGGCAGGGTGTTAAATTGCAAAAGGTTCATTATTTCGACTTCGAGCTGTGCTGCTTTGCAATTCAGAAGGTAGGTGGGGTGGGGGTCGATTCGTTCAAGATTTGTGATCGTGCAAGCGTATTTACCTTCCATTGGTTTGATGTAGTGGTCTTGAAGTTTCGAAGTCGAAGGTTTAAATTAAATATTCAGATTTAGATGATTGTTTCTGTCGAATATAGAAAAATGTTCTACAATGAAATGCTATGTGGTAGTCAGACCTTGTATAGAATATATTGCGGAGGAATGTCATCATATTTGTCATGTAATCAAATACGACGTTTCATCTCGGGTTGAGTGGAACAGGTACTGGAGTCATTTTAATTTTGGTGTCATTCTTCCTTGCGGAAGACCCTGTTTTGGATCGGGTTTTGGAAGGCTTAAGAAGTTTGCCCATTTTTGCTACAAACCATACAATATCATCACGTCACTCTGCGTCTACTTACGATTTATTTGCTTATAATTGTCTTGCTTTCTGGCTTGCCTTTAAATAATTTTGATTTGTGTAGAGACGATTGAATTGACGGTTTTCTGGTTTACGATAGGATCTGCTGATCTCTGAAGCAGAGATGTTATAAAAGTATATGAGATATTTGGGTCTGAAGTATTTTATAGCTGGAGGCTTAAGAGATAAGAACACGCCAAACATGTATATGCATATTGTTAAAACTGCATTCATGTTAGCTCATCCTCAGTAAATGGGGTGGCGTTTGTGTTTTTTATATTTCCATTCTGCTCGGCTGGTTTGGTTCGGTTGGCTGGCTGGAAATTCCTTCTTCTCTTCAGATTCTAGTTTTTGCGTCTCGTTATTCGTCCATTTGAATTAGAACACCATTGTGTTAGTTCACAATATTTTCAGACGACAATCTTCCATGCCAAAGTAAATGTTTAGACCTTAGCTTTCGCGTATATGGAGCCCTTAGTCCAAATCAAAGGACTGCGGACGGAAACATGTTGAAATACGAAATACTTACTGTGTACATCGAGTACACAGGAACGTAAACCTTTTGTAATCTATTTTGTGCTTGATCCAGTTACATAAGCTGGGTTGGCATTTATAATCAATCCAGGAACATGAATATTTTGCCATTTGTTTGGATTCATTGAGTTCGTTTGGCTCGTGTCGCTGTTCAGATAAGGCACACAGCTCTTTGCTACACATTTTTCAGGGATTTTAAATTGTTTTGGAAATTTTAATCTTGATAGTCATGCAATTATGTGTGATAAAAATATTGAATGTACATTACTTAGATAACTGAATGGTCGCATTTTATTCGGTCAAGTTTTTTCGGGTATATACAACAGTTTTTGGAAAATGCACTTTATTACGAGGCAATGTAAGGCAAGAACTGTATCTGACTTATCATTGGCTCCAATGATCGTTATTCTCTAAATTAGTGATTGGATTTATCTCACTATCACGCCTTTAGTAATTTTAGACATAACTTGAGTTGCATAGAAGTGTGGTCCTTACTTCCGCTGAATCCACGAGTATTGGGAACCGAGTAAATTGACAATTTGCTTATATAGTTGAAAAGGAAGTATTGTGCAGTATGGCTTGACGAATTGATGAGCTAAGGTCCAAGAAACTCAGGTACCCGACTGTCTCAATCCTTCCATTAACTCGACGAGCTATTGTGCTTTCTGCTTGGAAAATAATGAGCTCCAGTGCTAAGAGTAAGAAACTTCAACGAACCGTAGCTTTTCTTAATTATTATTCACAGGATCTACACATACATAAGGATTTAATAAGAATATACGTGAGATTCGCTTCAACAACTTACATATAAAAATTTCGTAAGCCCGTGAGTAGAATAATAAAATTGCAATAAGAAACCACATCGTAGTATGCAATTCAGCCTCCAGCCATTAAACTCTTTGGATAATTCTCGTACTATCGCATCCCAAGTTTCAGACTGGATTTCTCATCACTACAGACACTACAGAGCATAAGAGCAGAAACAATTTACCCAGGAGGCAAAGGAAAAAGTATTTTATATTGAGAGTGATCAGCATAATGCAGGTGTTCATAATTATGCCAGTTTAATCTTGACTTATAGTCGCATATTGGGCGACAGGGTTATAAAAAAGCTCTTGTTTTGGTTATTGCCCCATATGTTTCTAAATTTCAGCTGTCTTTCACCCATTTTTCCGTTGCCCCCAAGTTTTAGCATTTGATCTGAATCTAATTGCGGGTTTTAATTTCTGGTCTACGTTCATGTATAGTGAATGCAATTGAATAGGAGGGAGACCAAAATGGATTGGAAGTCATGACCTCATCACCCACCGCACATTTGCATGCAAAAGCAAATGTGTTCCAACTGAATTTACATTATGTTAAAAATACGTAATGTATTACTTTTTTAAAACATTATCGACTCTCACTCAGTCAGTCTCAACCAAATGTACACATAGGGGTAAGTGCTCCGAAGGTAATGTTTGTGCACACAGGACAGATGAATGTACAAACATGCATGTGAAAAAATATCTGCAATCTCCAATGTCAAAGTTAGCACGCGAATTTTTTTCCCTGAGCCTGGAAATGCTGCCAAACTACACTTGAGCCACCCACTTTTCCCCTTAAGCAAACTTTATATTTCCATTCGATTCTATGTAAACCTAGACTTCCCCGTACAGACAGAAAAGTCCAACCAACCAAGCCAGTGGCGGCTGAGCTGTGGACATGTGCGAAAAATCCCAAGGTCATACTTTACTCACACCCATCCTTTCAGAGGGAAACAGCACGACGTGATGTTACTATGCCTTGATGTGGTAGTCCGGGCATCGATTCCATCCTCTGAGCTAAAATCTTTCTTCTCCAGGATAACTCGCATGGAGATGGGAATGGTTTTGGCTTGACTAACCTTTGCCTAGAAAACTTAACCTACAATGTATGAATGTATTGAGTTGGACGTGGATGCCCTTGGTCAATCACTCATATTTATGTATACATTACTATACTACCCCATATTATTACGTCGTCTCCGTCGTCAGTCGTTAGATTTAGCTCTTGTGTACTTGGTTTTGCTTTGGTTACTCAACTCTAGAAGAGTGGGTTGAACTCGCCGTGTCTGTATTAGGACCTTGCGTGTAAATCATTTGAGTTGGATTGTGAGTCTTATATCCGCTTATTGTGGTAAGCGATATGATACTAGGAGTTGTGAATGGATATTAATGCTATGGGTTAAATGGTTTGTTACAGGTATTAACCTAAGGGTTAAATTAAAGGATGCTCGTATGTTTACTTTACCCCACTTTTTCGCAACTGTCTGTCTATATTAAGAGTGTCAGAGGAAGAGACATCATTATTTCTACATCGAAAGTATTTTCTTTCTTGACTTTGGTTTGACTATGAGGAAATTATCTGTCTCTTGCTAGTTGCTAATAATTATAGTATAGCATTCATAGCCATAGGGCTATGACTTCTTGTGTCATTTTTGTTGCAGAATATGTCTGACACCCACATGGTTCATCATTTTTATGGAAATAGTGACTGTAATTTAATTTGAAACCCGATCCGAAATTCTATTGCTTCAGAAATGCATCCTTTATTTTTATTGGATGTTTTTATTGGAGCTGAATCCTTGCTAGTCGTTATTATCCAGCCATTACAAAGGAAAATGGCTGAAAGTAGTCGTTCGTGAGAGAAAACGAGCGAGTGAGTCGATTGAGCTTGTGAGATTCGCAAATTTGCGAATAAAGGAAGAATTCATTTTTCAAGTTCACAATTCGCATGGCAGAAAAGAACGCGTCTATAGTAGAGGCGGAAAATAGCAAAAAAGTTAGCCCTGAATGGTACATTGCTATTTTCCTACTAGCAGTACGTACTATTAGTTAACCTGTGCAAAACTAGAGATAGGTTTAGTTTGAAAGCCTATCTTCGTGGAGAGTGCTGGCGTGTGTTGTGTGTAAGAGCTCAGTCAACCTTGCCTTGCCATTTGCTCCTAGTATCCGTTTACATTACTTGCATTGGCTTGGATTACTCGTCTATCCAGAGAGGAGCCGCCGACTCGTTTGGTCGTCAGTGGAGAGTTGAACCAACCAGGGAGTTCACTCAGTCACTCAGTCAGTCAGGGAATCCACCACACTCACATTCAGTCGGTTGTTCTAGGTCGCGTCCCGTTCATCTTTGTCACGTCTCTCTGTCCTGTACAAAAAATATTGTTTACGTGTCTCGTAACGTTTCTGGTCATTCAAACTTTGTGTGCTATTTATGGATTACTCTTTGTAAATATTTGCTTCGCTGCCAACTTTGCGAAAAAAATTTTATTCGCAAATTGCAAATCCGTCCGAATTTTTTGCTAAAGTATTTAATCGAACCTCTGCTCACCTGTATACCTGGAATAGTATCAGATTGAGGAAATAAATTATTCACGTATACTTCGATTATGGTACCTGACTAAATCTGGGATGAAGTTGGACTGTATGGCAAATGGAGAAAACAAACTAAGTTTTTGTGGATTTGATCCAATAATTGAAAAGTAGTCAACATTGCTCTATTGTTCAAAGTTTTAATCTACGGTCGGAAGTGCCGATGAGCAGGTTGGCTCTTGAACAGAACTAGTACAAAAATACCACGTATACGAGAAGTACTTTCTCTAACCGAGAGGAAATTGTAAACATTCAGTCGTGTTTCGCCTATGAATTGACTTGTCTACCCTTGGAAGTGGAATTTACCATCAGTTAATTGAGCCTGGACGAATTCAAACAATTTATTTGTCGTGACAGACAATGGTTTCGACTCATAAAGGCTTGAACTTGGAACAAAATTATTTTACAAATAAATCGTTCATCATTGAATCAGAATTTGACATCCCAGGATAATTCGTGCAAGAAATATTGAACGCAAGGGGAAAGCGGATTTATAACGCATTAATCAGAACAGAAAGTATTTGTTCCGGTTGTTGTGCCGGTCAAACGGCCAAACCATTAAGATTACGGAGAAAGAAAGCTATTCCGGGAGGGAAGTCCTCTTGAACTCCGGAGGGGTGGGGAAAGCAGGAAAAATTGGGAAAATGAAGAAAGAAAAACCAATGATGAGTGTCACGGCCATTATTCAAGGGTCGCACTCTCATTGGAATTCAAGAAATGGCATAACTCGTAAGTTTCAAAAATGTATTTCTTCTTTCGATATGAGAATATGATACACAGAGCGTATGACAATGACATTGGCGATGGAATGCTATTTCTTTCCTTTTAACTAACATGCGGTTTCAATTCTTAAAAGAAAGGCGATCTTTGAAAGTTTGCTTTAGAAGCTTAGTTTACGATGCGATGCTTCTAGACACAGGACTTTCTTTCCATTTACTTTCACTTAGGTCTTCTCCTAAGTGAAAGGACTTTAAGTAGAACAAAAGTGTAAGCAAAAGTACAATGGTAGAGTGGTTTTAAGAGCTGACAGCTGCAAAGTGGAACGAGACTTGCAAAATGTCCATAATTCTTACCAGATTTCTTCGACTTTGGTTTAGTGTCAGTTCAATGGGAGTGAGATTTAACAATTTTGGTATATTTAAAAAAATTAATTGAAGTGCGTTTAATCATTATTGATTGCCATCCATTTAAATCTCTTCAGTAAGAATTTGCTTGTTGGGGAATTGGGATTTAATTTTTAAGCCAATTCAGCATAATTATACATGGTAAGAATGAATGAGGTCTGCAGTTTTGGGTAGCATGTGCCGCAGCAAGGCAGACGACCCATCCGTGATTCGATTCTACCCTTTATGTACGTATGACCGCCTTAGGTACGAGAAGGATGGTTGTGCAATTTCGAAGGTTATGTGCATGGGATGGGATTCCTAACCTATCCGAGTTCAGTTCTAGGTTGAAGTTGGCTTGTTGGTCGATCCATCGATCGCCTTGCCTTGTTACTCCTGTCCCAGTCTACTCCAGTTCCACAATACTGTGCAGTTCACCAGGCCAGCTGAGGGAGAGATCTGCGTATTCTGCTCTGTTACTGCTAAATGTTGTTGATTTGATTCAGTCAGATTCATTAGATAATTCGTTTAATTCGATTGGTCGGATTTAGAGAACGATGGTCGGGTATGATTTAGGTTGTTTATGCGTACAAAAGATTTTATTCTGGACATGTTTTTCGCACTACCTGATCTTGCCAATAAAATTTATTTCAATAAATAGTTGAGTAATTTTAGACTCACATTGTGGATATAGCAAGAACTTTGTGTCAGGCTTAACTTAGTGTTTAAATTACCGACCTAGATCCCTCCATCTAAAAAAGAGTGGATAAACGTAATTAATGGGTAGCCAATGAGTGGTAACTATTAGCCCAATGAAAGGGTATGCCCTTCCCGGATTTAAGAGTCGGTTGTCTTTGCTCTAATGATGCAATTGAGATTATACTAATAACCTAGTCTGCCTCAGTCGCTGAGGTCGTTTCTTGCTCATGGGATCATCGGTCAGACAGAATAACATAATGAATGAGAATGTTGCATTAACTGTCAGACCTCGCAGCATGTGTAATACCAGTTCCATTCAAAGCTTGACACAGAGAATCAGGAAAGGTCAAGGTAACCTCTGTTGAGTCTCAGTAAGTCATTTCACCAATTTATTGACACGTGCTGGTCAAGGTCGTACTATTAGTTCTCCATTTCCAATTTTAAAGCTTCCGAGACAATTTAACCAGACACGTTTGATTTGAAGCTAATATTATCGGCGAAAGATTTATAAAGTCTCGTGATTTCTGGATTTTCTTGATAATACAATGATTAGGTGTTGTAATTGTAATTATAATTAATTCTAATCACCGGGAGGGGGAAGATACTTCCTCATAGCTGATATTATGGATTACAAGGGAATCCATCGAAGAATATTTTAAAAGGTGAGTCCTTGGATGGACAGTGGGCAACATACTACAATTGAATAGAATTCAAATTTTATTGCTCCTTTCCTTCGTTTTGGTCTAGCGGACGCGTCTATTCTCTTCTTATTTAACTACCACATGAAGGAAAAGTTTAAAACGATTGACGTGGATAGATGATGGACTTTCTTCGTGTATAAAAATGATAATTAAAACGTGCCAAGTATACGATTCCACAGTATAAATCAAAGAGGATAAATTATACATGAGAAGCAAAGGAAGATAGAAAAGGATGACTTATCATATGTTTCGTCATAGCTTCAGCTGAATTTTTATAATAATGTACGCTGGACATAGTTGATTTTAACTGGCAATTGGTAGTTAATGCAGAACCTAAAACTGAAATATTGAATGAAATGGATTTTAACGATCGAAAAAATGATCGAATGTGAATTCTGTATTAGTTGGTAGAAATTATCTGAGAAATTAATCTCTGGCTGAAAAATGCTTTTAATAAAGCTTCAGACCTAGTATTATACCGGTGAATCTGATTTAAAAACTCTTTATTCTTCAATGTTGCTTATTTAGATTATAATAATATGCTCTGATGTCATTGTATACTTTCTCAGTTCCGTTTTACATCGTCTACTTATATGGCAAAAACCACTGAAAAATTCAAAACCAGATTAATGGTTCGATAAACACGAAGATAAAGTTAAAATCTTTCTTGTGTTGCTTTAATTTGCACTCTGCAGTTGACGTATGTCATATTTACTTAGAAATTATGCCAGGAATGTGTTCAAATTTATAGGAAAATGGACACGAATTGCACGAGTGTACATTAGATAGTGCAGTACCATTTTGTTGAACGTAGTAAAATAATATGCACCTGAAAATTAAGATCTTGTCAATTAAAGATTGTAAATAAAATCTTATAGGGACAGCCTAAGATCATTTCAATAAATTATACATAAGGAAATCTCATCTGTTGTCCGTATTCCGATGTAGGTCTTAGTTGTAGAGAATTTCTTATAGCATTTCCTCGTTTATGCGACGTAATTTTTACCTTGCAATTTTATTGGATTGTTTTATGTTTTTGGGTTCAATGTCTTTCTCGTAAATGTCATGCGAGAGTGAAATTTATCTCGACTTTTATGTCTACTTCGCGTTTTACCTTTCTAAAATGGTTCTTCACGCGTGATTACTTTCTTGGATGGTGGAGACATGAAAAATCGGTGAATGTTACATGCGAACGGAAGTACAAGTACAGTATGTATTATTTTTGTGAGGAGATGTTGAAACTTTTTTCCAAAATTTTTGATAATTTAATTAGTTTTCTAAGTGAGGTTTATTTGCCCTAGTCCAAGTTTGTGTTTGCATAACTCATGAGCTAATGCTGTAAACGAAAGTCATTAAATCACGGTTTGCTTAGATGACACTTGTTACCCTGAAATCAGATGGACGACAGAATTACGTTGCAAAGAAACAGGATATACCTGGTACACAATACACAAGCAAAAGGGTGCACTCATTAAATGAAACCAATTTTTCAACGTGCTTCACGCAAGCAGTTAGGTAGATGGGGGAATTTTTATAGAGATGACGAAAATTCCAAAGAATTTTGGCTGAGTAGGTTAACATTGATCAGATGACTTGATCTGTCGGAGATTCTGTGAATGACAGAGAGGTAGGTATTTTTGTGCTTCTTCGGTATCCGAAAATTTTCAGGTGTTCAGCTTGGACTCATTCAGTTGTGCTGTTTAGTTTTTAAGTTACATTAACTGGTTTTGTTTGTTTCGAGTTTTTAATTTTATTTATAATGCTGGTTTTCACACCTTAACAAGGGTCAATGGAACCACGCCAGGGCTGTTTTGTTTTTGTTTGTCAATATTAGCTGCGTATAATATAAAGTATTTCTAACTTTGGCGATAATTAAAATACAGAAAATATTCAACAGAATAAGGTGCGATTTAGAGGAAGATTCTTAGATTCCTTGTTGGGCGAAAATCATTCCATTTTGGTGTGATCAGTTATTTTTGGAAATGTTAATTCAGTTAATAGTTTTTCTCATGTAGTGTGTCAATTAGTATTGCACAAGTTTCACAATTATTTATGTAAATTGTGATACCAACATGGAAAACGTTTTGTAATTGCTTTGCACGAGGACAAGGAAGAAATAAACTTCTTTATGGCTCATGACAGAAAATTTACGAAGTTTTTAATTAAGGTGTAACTTCCTTCAATAGACTCCTTTATGGAACTTTTACATTTAGTTTCGCTAATTACATTTTTGTTAGTACAAAGTTAGGCTACTGAATAATTCAACACATAATTAAATTGAAAAATTTTGCCAGTTGTGCAGAAATCGCACGTTCAGGTATGATAAAGAAACATGTAAATTGATTTTTTTGTTACTACATGTTACAAGGGCTCTTCGTGGACTCAGATTCAGGCAGAGGTTGAAATACAAATTTATCATCTTCAAATTTCATATCGGCTTCGACTTCCAGGCTCGAATGACTGATGCTGACAAGGCAAAGCAAAAATAGACATTATCGATGACCTACTTTATAGGCCTGAGTGAAAAAGATTTAGATGACATTGAATTGACACTTTTTATGTCTTCCTGACTTGGTGATGACAGGGAAGCATAACATGAGTTGAGTTGCACAACATTCAACCAATGCCATTTATTCGGATTAGTTAGATAGATAGATAGATAGATAATAGCTTTTTTTATTCGGTCAGGTTTTTCAGGGTTAACTGTTATAAATAAACGGACCGTGTTGGATAACAAATGATAATAATAATTTGTAGAACGAAGAATAAATAATGAAATCCAAACCAATAGAACCAAACAGTAATCAAGTATAGACCAAAAGGAGCAGGCAATCAGAAGAAGATATATTTGTTTAACCTTTGTAGGGAAGCATAACATGAGTTGAGTTGCACAACATTCAACCAATGCCATTTATTCGGATTAGTTCAAACACAAGAGTGCTCAGAATCTGAGATTAAATGGATGTGATAGTGATAGTGACATGGTGTCAAGTCCACATGGATAGTTGTGATTGAAACAGGAATAAAATGAAATAAAATCTTTAGTAGGTGAACATGTTGACTCTTCTTCCCAATTTCTAATTTGAATTCAGTATGTTAGTAGTTCAACGGATTCAGCTGTTACTGCTCAACCCCAGTTCGGAACTCCGGGTCCGCTCTGCTGTTACAGCTTGTTACAATTGAATTGCTTCATTGCACGCGAAGATTGCATTACAAAATGTTTTTACTAGATCTTATGAATTGTCATTTCATGGAACTTTTTTTGGAGTACTTCTTCTAGAAAAACAAATACGGGTTTGTTTGAAGGCACTATTTTATCTCGGATACAAATTCAGGCGAATATTAAAAGTGAAGCCATATATCACGTCCTCATGCATGGCAAGTTCTTATCTTTGAGCATCATCTGAGCCTTTGTAATTTTACTTGATGATTGTTGTTTATAGGCCAGCGGCTTGTGTACGTCTTGAATCATAGCATAGTCGTATAGATTTCTCGCATCTAGTTTTCTGAATTCTGGAAATAACTAGACTTCCAATTGTATTCCGCAATCGCCTTCTTCATCTTTTCGTAATGTTTTATAGGTGATGTTTGCTCAATTTCCTGGAATAATCTGCAATTGTAATTTTATTTTACCTTGGAAGTTTCGAAACTAGGCATTGAGTTGTATTGGTAGGTTTTCTCTGGGCTCAAAACTTGACCACATAACTGGTCTACTCTTTTCTAGCTTCGTTCGAGTTAGGGTTATTTTCTTTCTTCTCAAAATAGTTAATACTTTGACCTAGAAAGCAAAAACTGTGCAGACCTTCTGTACCCGACTTATGCAAGTACATTAGCCTTCAATTCGCAACTTCCCATGTTGCACATGTCTGCATCTCATTTGCACTAAAAAATTTCTAAATATACTTGGCACACAGCAGAATTGTGGAAGAGAAGTTAAAAAAAGAAGTTTAAATTGGCACCAATGAAGAAAGTTAATCTCAAGGTGAAATATGGTCTGTCTGCACTGGAGTGCAAATGGGATGGAGAGAAAGGTCAAATTGTAAAAACATTTCATGAACAGGAAGGAAATGTTTGAAATGGAACAACATTGTGTGTGTGAATGATAGCGAATAAATAATGCATGTATTATATGTCCTCATGTACATTTTCTATAAACCGAGAAAGCAATTTTATACTGACGACATTGTTTTGGTTTTATTTGAGAACGTGTTAACTATTTATATTTATAATTTCTTTGAATCATTTTGGAACTCGTATTAAATAGATTCAACGATCAAAAAGGGCAACAGAGTATAGAGTTGAGACGTTTCACGTATTTTTTGGTTGTATGATTACATTTCATTGTAGTGGTTCCATGATGGGAGGGATAAGACAGTAAAGTACTCATGAATTGAACTTGGAGTGGCTGGCAAAAGGAATACGTAACATGACGGCGTAGAATAGTTTAAGCGTGAAGCGGAGCGGAGTAGTATACTTTGTACGTCTAGTATAATTCTCATGGAGCGCTGTTCATTGCCTTCAGGCAGGCCCATGACTTGACTTTGGATTCTGCGACCAGGCCAAAAAGCGCGAGTCAGGATTTGTGCTTTGCCAAGCTCAAGGCCAATGAAGAAATGTTTTTGTATCCCAATTTCAAGGCGAAACTTTTTTATACCCTTCGGCAACTTTGTGGAAAACCAGAAGATTTAGCAAAGCGAATGCAACTTTGTTACCATGTCGGGTTCTGCTGGGTTTGATTAAATCTTCCAGGACGACAGAAGAGTTTATCTACTGTCGCTGTGCTCTGTTGAGTTATTTTGATTCGGAATCATAGGCTTTGTTAAAAAATTCAGAACGTTATTTAAGGAAATGTAGTATGCTGAAATAGCATAGATAGTAGCGGTGTGGTACTCGAAATTAATTCATGTCACAGGTCGCAATAATACTCGTATGTAATTCCATATTAACCCCTCTGCATTCATGTCTCCTGAGTTTTGACTTCAGGATGTTGGATGTGATGAGATACGAAGGTTTATCTGCTAGGAAGTCTTTGATTACATCTAAAAAATATATCCAAAACGACAAGCGGAGATATTTATGCAATGTCTGGGGAAACTGAAATGAAATGGGATTCATCTACTATTT
>WJEZ01001035.1:0-20526 GCA_009869925.1 Thalassaphorura encarpata | reverse complement strand
AAGGCTAAAATTACAAATTCTTTGGAGAGATCATGACAAGAAAACAAATCACGATGGGCTGGGAAAACAATGAATGAATTATCCTTGGAGAAAGTCTCAAGGATTTGACCAGCTGGAATGAAATGTCAATTGGGAAGGAAAGATTTCGAGTGGATCCTTCAGCATTAAGTTAATTTGAGGAAGATTTATATCAAAATCCTTAAGCAAACTTAAATGAAGATATCAATGCTCATTTTTGTTTTCTTTGTTTCGTAAATATTTTCTAGTGCTTTATATTCCAATCAATTGCATAATGCCTGATTTACTATCACCCTTAGAAGTTACCCTGTCACTTTGATTAACTCAAATAAATTTATCAATCCTGTGTTGTGCCGTGCCGTGCGACCGAGACCCTGGGTTGTCCTTCGCGTCGACGTCAATTCAAGATTACATTTGATCTACTGACCCTGGTCTGCAAATAAATCTTCATTCCATGTCCGCCCGACTTTTCTTTACTGATAGCAAAATTAATTCACTCTTGACTAGCGATCCCAATTGACATGCAGGAAAGCCAAACAGGTGTTCAATTCATTTGTTTTTGGATTGGGTGGACGTATTAGAAGTTAAACTAGGTAAAGATTGACTCAACATAACCTACGACATCAGAGGATGAGCTGACGTCAGACATAGGCAAAAGGCACGTACAAAAAAAAACTTTTCCCAACCAACTCTCAACGAAGAAAGCATAGGACAAGCTACACTAGCTACTACTGTGTGTCCTCACACTACTACACTTGGAAAGAATAGGCTTGCTTTTAAGCTCTCAAGTCGAGGAAAGTAAAGTAAACTGAATGATAGCTTTGCATTCTAGTGCACTAGGCCTAGCCTATGACTGAACACCCGAACCCGCTACTGCCACCGCCAGTGACGCATTTTCTTTCATTTCAGGACTCCGCAGCAGTTTGTGTGGGTGGAGGTGCTACTGGGCTAAAAATAGAACTCCCGAATCTAAGGCAAGCCATGGCACGGCGGGTTTGGCTGGCCCTATATCTTCCCTCCAGACTATTAACTCCTATCCTTATGGATTTCTATGTATGTATCAGATCAGTCTAGCTTTTCCCTTTTTCTGTGGCTTTCTCCACAATTTCATTTCTCAAGCCACTGCCATGCTGAAGCTCTCTACTCCCATAACGTAATTTAATCTTTGGCCTGGAAAGTGGTCGTGGTGACAAAGACAACAGCTCAGCTTTAGCTCATACCTTGGCGCTAGGCCCAAGCATGATTTGGAAGTATAATCCGATACCCAGGACAAAATTCGCTATCGACGCCATGCCAAGTACTCCCATAACGTAATTTAATCTTTGGCCTGGAAAGTGGTCGTAGTGACAAAGACAACAGCTCAGCTTTAGCTCATACCTTGGCGCTAGGCCCAAGCATGATTTGGAAGTATAATCCGATACCCAGGACAAAATTCGCTATCGGCGCCATGCCAAGGCTTAAGCTACCCTTTACTGGCGCCAGAGATAGAAAATACCCAATTCGTAATTCATGGAACATCCATGCCGGGATTCATTAGCACTCGCATAATTGCTCTCCTGGGATTAAGCCCAGGCAGGCAGGCAGGATTAATACAACCTAGCCATAGCCCCAGCCTTTCTCCCTGCCTGTACTTAAATCTTAAGCTACCCTTTACTGGCGCCAGAGATAGAAAATACCCAATTCGTAATTCATGGAACATCCATGCCGGGATTCATTAGCACTCACATAATTGCTCTCCTGGGATTAAGCCCAGGCAGGCAGGATTAATACAACCTAGCCATAGCCCCGGCCTTTCTCCCTCCCTGTACTTAAACTGAACAACATCAAAACAAATGAATTGGGGACATGGATTGCCAAATAATAGAGTGAGTGGAAAGAAGGGATCCGATGGAATTGACGTCATCTCCCTGCCTGTACTTAAATTGAACAACATCAAAACAAATGAATCGAGGACATGGATTGCCAAATAATAGAGTGAGTGGAAAGAAGGGATCCGATGGAATTGACGTCAGTGAGGCAGATAATCAACAAATGGAATAAAAGTAACACTACATGACTTGGCCGTCACAAGATTCCAAAACTACTAGGTAGCAGAGTAGCTGAAGTGTCATTCATTAGTGATAATTTGGTTAATTTTAGCTCAATTACTTTTGATTGATCTTGCAATTAATAAGAATTGTTGTTCTTCAGTTGGGATTGATTGAATTGAGTTACTTAATTAAAGTAAATTAATGAAGGTCTGCTAAGGTCAAGGCATATTGGAACTTGGAAAGTTGAAGGACAGGCACAGCATGTATCTTGTACTTGTATCTATCATGTGTATGTACTGCGATCAAAAAATTCTGCGAGGACTTTCTCGGACTGTAGAAATAATTCACTCCGGCGTTCCTAACTTTCTCAGCTCGTGTTCTAAGAATCTTTTGTCGTCGTATCTTCTTCTTTGGTAATCATTACGCAGAACGGAAGCGTAGGTGCAAGGATTTTCTGCTCTAATTCTATCAAATCATAACCAATCTTTGATGTGGCTTTCTTCGCAATCGTGTGGCTTGGCCAACATTTGCAATAATTGCCTTCCCGTACTGGCTAAGCTCAAGAAGTGCGCAATTTGTGGTTAGGTTCGCGTCGAAATGCAGAGTGCATTTACCCTTAGAAGGATAAATATAGCCAAAAATTAATCGGAATCAAAGTAACATTAATTATACTGATGCCTTCACACCTGTGTGTGTACTGGTCCGGCCTAGCCTTTGATGTGGTTATTTTGATATGCACATGGATTTGATTTGTTCATTTTAATTTAATCCCTGCTGCGCTTTGAACTTCTGGGCGCTCGCTCTCACCCACAAAATTTAAACCACAAATTAGATCTTGGTCTAACGCTACATGTGTAAAATCTTTGAACCCATTACTCGCCATTGGATGAAATTTCAAATCTGATTCTGAAGGAAAACTGATATGAGGCAAGAAATTAACTTTATGTTTACTTTGCATGGGAAACTATACAGGTGCTTGACTATATTATACACACTATGAATTGATATAGGTGGAACTGGACATATTGACTTTCCACTAGTGAAAGCGATAGCGAAAGTGTATCGGTTAGAAATATACGGGAAGCCACCTGTCTCATGATGTCGACAAATAGAATCGAAACCGAGTAATTGGATTTGGAACGGAATAAGGACGTGGATAATTGACACACGTCGCCTTCTTCCTGTCCCTTCAAGTTCAGACGTCTGGTCTGGGATTTTCGGCCGTCGTCGTCTCTCTTCTATTTTCTGTCGACAATATTTGGCCTGGCTTGGCCATACCTGGGTGAGCATCGGGCATTCATGCATGGACTCCGACTGGGCAGCGTTGTTCCATGCTGATCTTTGATCTCCCAGAGTGGTGGTTCTGGTTCAAAGATTGAGTTCAGATCAAAACCTTGAACTCGAGATCACAATATCTTCTAGTGACGTGGATCGGATCCTCTTCAACTAAACAAGTTTGTCCCTAAGAGTTTTTTCTTCCTCTAGAGAATTCTTAGGCAAACATATTTTGGTGACAATGAAAATGGATTTTTTCTATGCTATGCCCTTCCATGAGAATCTTCTTGATCCTGTCTCTGTGCCTGACTATACATAGCACTAAATATGTATATCCTAACAAAATTTTTGAGAACAAGTAGTCCACACTCTAGATATAATAAATTACATCACGGAGAAAACTGAGGTGAAAGCACAAGAGAAAATTGAATTCACCCATTCATAGTCGTCGAAGTTTTGCCAGAATATTTTCCTTGTCGCTTTTATTTTAGCCGAACGAGCAGCGTGGTGAGTGAAAGCGAATATATAGTTTCCCAGGTGTCTTATGTCAATATTGGCCAGTATTAGGATGCACTGATTAGATGGAATGAGGTGAATAAACTCCAAAGACAAGTTCAAGAGTCTGTAATGTCCAGTCCACTCGGCAGGATGTTCAAAACATTGACAGATGGGCCAATATAAACAGGAAGGATGAAGTTTAGTGCATTACCCGTAATTTCTTGGTTGACCTTCTCATTTTGTATACATTCTATTTCATGAGCACATTTTACCATTTGGCAATCTGCTAAAACGCAGAACAAAAAGACCTTCATTTTATGATCCACATTTTTATCGCCACGGCCACTCCATGTTACTTAAGAAAGCCATCGACCATAATGTGTGAATAAACGAGGCGAGCTGTACTGTAACACAACCATATGGTTTTAACTTTAGCTCCTCGTAAATAAATTTAACTGCCCGTAAGGATTTTATTCTAATCCCTTTCCAAGCATTTACGATTTACTCAGCTACGACTAGGACTACATAAATGTTTTCTAAGAGCAAAAGTCAAATCTACTGTAATCCACGCGCTCACTTGACACTCTCATTACGTTGTACTCAAGGGAAAGAAAACCCTTGAAATTGTCCTTTCATCAGAATGCTGACTGACGGACGTCTTGTCTTGTCTTGTTATTGACTTTAGTTTGGTGAAAGTCCACTTGACTTGACCATCGTCTCTTGTACTAAGGAAATTGTAAAATAATCTTTGAATTGGGCAAACGAACCGTGAACCGTGAGTAAGCTACAGCTGTATAAGAAAGCCCTGGAGGATTAGAGCTTTTCAACAAACTGTTCTCCAATTTCTTTTCTTATACTAGTAATGAGAAATTCTATTGCTGAGGAGAAAGTGGAGAAAGGTGGACTTTGATCTCACTAGAAAGAAGATCGGCAGAGCTTAGTTTTGTTGTTGCTTGCTTGTTATTATTTTGATCTTGTTTCTGATCATATCATATAAAAATGGAAGGTCAAAGCTAAAGGATACGTAAGGGCAAAAAAATATGAGCCTTGAATTTGAGTTGGGAGAAAGTTGCCTTATTAAATCCAAAGGGCAGTTTAACTTTCCTTCTGCTTGGCTAAACTCCAACGTCAGATCGTAATCGCAAGCGTACGTACAGTTCAGAGACGAATTCATCGAAAATAGTGTACAACTAATGAATTTTGTGGTGGTTCCTCATTCTATTTTGTGTGGATACCCTTGGGCTTGGGTTTGAAATGAGTGAGCTAGAGCGTAATGGTTTTGCAAATGAAAATATTCAAGGTCAGTAGAACACTGTACTGTGGTCACACGCGATGGGACTAAAACAATTTGTTACTACACAAGGACGGACTGCCAATCCCGTTTAGTCGACGTCGTCGTAATTTGTCTTTTGTTGTTTTTGCTTTTGCATTTCTCCAGTCTTTAGTCAACCACGTACGTACTTACCAGTTAAACTCAACTTGGAATGAAAAGTAAACATAATGGGGTTTGTTCAAAAATCGTATACAATGTTTTAAGTCCCATTTCTTATCTCTTTGACCCATTTCTGTGACATTTGACTTCCGTTCTTGGACAGTAAATCACATATTGCAACTGCCAGTTTTGCCGTTGCGAGTAAAAAGTGTCTCCAACTTATATTTTTGCAAGCTATGCAGTTTGAGCAGGCAGGTCATTTCCGGCAGCAACTGGAATTTTCAAGAATCTCTCTGTAGAACCTCTTCGGTCGATTTTTATTATATCTTGGGAAAATGTTTCTGCGAGCTTCTGTCAAAATTGCAACATCCGGGATTCCTCATCCCGGATCCGGTCTATTTTCATTTTGATTAAGACTAAGAGGGTAAACAGTGTCGTAGTCCATCCTGTATTCATATTTATATCCATGAATATTTCATTATATCGCGTTTGTATAGCTAGAAACGGTTTATTTTAGGCTGAGCTTGTAATGAAACCACTTGTACATCCGGACTGCCGAATAGCTGGAATGCTCAACTCAGTTCAGCTCATTTCAATGAAGGGCTTCTTAATTAATTATTCTCCTACCAAGTAGACTTCCGAACCGACAGACTGTTGTTTTTGTTCTACCATCCATTATATGCTTCCGCCCTTGCTTGGGTATGGATCTGGATCCATGATGAGAAGACTGAATACTGAATGTCCAATTATAAAACTACATGGTCTGACAAAACACAACACAACATGTGTGTGGCTGACTGGGCTAGCTAAAAGGGTGAGATGTACAAGAAATTCTATTTTTGGTTAACTAATTACAAAGCATTCGTTGAATTACAATCCTTCTTCATTAATATCTAGGCTCAAGGGTAAATAGCAAGTTGCTCAATCTAATTTAATTTAATGAATTTATAAATACTTAATGCGTGGGAAGGTTGAGTTCAAAATCTATGATCCTTTGTATCGTCTATCTGATTTTAACGACCAAATGAAATCAACCATACAGTACGTGTGGGATGATTTAGTGCAATATGGTTGAAGTTTGCGACGAACTTTGCTACCGTAATTGCAGTATACGGAATTATTTCATCATAAGAAATCAAAATGTCATATAATATTAGAATATTACATAAAATAATTAATTTATATTTGTATATCAAAAATAACCATAACCAAAGTTTTGTTGCAAAAAATGTTCCTAGTCCCGTCTCTCCTGTACATTCCAAAAATGTAACAGAATTTGGCAATTTCAATGGAAAGTTTTGATGCCAAATTGAATTCCGTCGCGCCCTTCCCTTGAAGTTGGTAAACAACTACAAACGCCCACGATCCCAAGAAACTCATTAGACTCACTTGTTTTACACCTTCTCCTTCCATCCAAAGCAAAGAAAATCAAGGCTTGTCAAGTGAAAACCAATAAAATTCTAGGAAATGTCCAATAACATTAATGAAGTGGAGGGAAAGAGCAAAGCAATATTGTCGAGCGAAGTGAAGTTCCTGAATTAGCTAGCGTTAGTCTGAGCCCCATGCGCCAGGAAAGAAATTAGGTCAACATCGTCATTGCTATCCATACAAACACAAGGTTTTTTTACTTTCCTTCCTTCCTTCCGTTTCCGTCCAAAGGATATGGGAATATGTTTCAATTTTCAACTACAAACACAAGGTTTTTTTACTTTCCTTCCTTCCTTCCGTTTCCGTCCAAAGGATATGGGAATATGTTTCAATTTTCGACAGTATGTTTAGAAATTGGATCAATGTATGTTGATGGTCTGCCTGCCTTCTTCTTTCTCCGTACAAAGAAAAGGACGTGGACGACCAGGCCACCCACACAATCCTTATTGATTTTCAATGCGCCCACGTGCGGTACGGTGGTGCGGGTGGATGTGGATGGATGGATCCTTGGAGAAAGATGAAGATTCTAAGCAAAAAGCAAGATGTGGGATTGCACTGAATATTATAAAAGGACGACTGACGAAGAAGGATGGAAATAAAATATTTAGACTAGGCTTAAGCTAAACATGTTTTATTCTATTCGAATCACCTATGATTTGGTCACGGTGGAAGAATTTGAAGTGACAGAACAAAATTGTGAAATAATTTTTATTTTTGCTACTATACTAGTTAAACTATGAAATAATATTCTGAAGGCATATTCACGCTGTCCATGTATTTTTTGGTAAAATATCTGCTCCATAAACAGTTATTTCTTGAAAATTTATTTTACTGGTGAAAGCACGGCGAAAGCAACCCTTGTGGAAAACCTACTTCGAACTGGAGTGGATTTGAGTAGTTTTCATATCTACCCACTCAATCCGAACCTCAAAACTGAAGTGGGATGGAATGGATTGGAATTTATTTTATCAAGAGAAAGCAAAGGAAGGACGGCTTGGCATGTACACATATTTTGTTCATTGTCACATCCTCTGATCTCGTATTCTGGTGATTTGGGGTAAAATTTGTGTAAGTCCTTCAAATAGAATCCAGTTGTTTACTCCTACAATCCAATCATTTGCTCTCACGCATGAATAACAATTATTTTAACCTCATCTAAAGCGGAATGAGCTGTTTTGAATTTGATTTGGTCTTAACGCTTCAATTTATGCTCAACCACCCCCACTCTGTTTTGTGTTATAATTTGTTTTTAGGCTGATAGATTGACTAAGGAAATGAAGGTCTTCTATTCCTTCCATATGTACATCATTACCAATTAAAAGCACTGCATAAGCCACCACTGTCGTGCACATTGAATCACTTCATTACTACGTAGTAGTTGCTGTGGATTATGTCCCATGGCAAAAAGACATTGAGACAAGAGGAGATTCTAGGTAAAGTAATTGGGTCATAAAAATAACAGCTTTTCAAAATCCCATGAAGGCTGGATTTGACTGGAATGGAAGATTGGAATGGAAAATAACCTGAGGCTTTGAATTTGTATTTCTGGCACGGGGATTTAGAGAAATTACTTGAGCAGTTATACTAAAATCGGCCTTTAAAATTTTACTTATGTAGCTATGTACAAATTCTAAAATTCAGTCAAAACCGATTCCTATTTCCTATATTCAAGACCAATTTCTCAGCGGTAAATGCGTTATGTTCTAGAATTCTCGATTCTATCTCCTATCGATCTAATCAAATTTCTCGATACTTTCTTTGCATGCATCTCATTGGGATAATCCTCATACTTCTAGAAACTACTATGGGAAATGATTATTGACGCTTCTAGAAAATCTACGGATTAATTGACTAGATTTGTTTCTTCCTACGCTAGTTTCGCCAATCCGCTTGGGAACCACAGCGAACGCTACATGTACGTGGGCTTGATTTTGTAGAACAACAGTTCAATGATCTGTTTTTCTCCTACCGTTCTACTCTGCATAGCTAGTTAGTTGTCCGCCAATTTGCAATGTTGGTCATAGACAAGATAAGCTCGATTTCTCTCTAATCGTCTTACAATCTGCGACGCATACATAACATATTACGTGCATGCCGACACAGTGGGAAGAGGTAAACCCGGAAACAACTTGTTAGCTGGCATATCTCGTGGGAGGAAAGAAAAACTTTGAAACTTACACTTACGTACGTACGTGTCTGAGGAAGAGAAGAAAGTTTCAGTGTGCTACAGATTCCGAATTTAGTTTTAACGACTTGGAAGAATGTGAAACGCAAAATTTCAGCAGAAGATAGAACGAAACTTTTCGAATTTTATGATTCCAATCAAAAAGTACGACAAATAAAGTTAGACTTGTTTTTCTCATAACGATTGCTCATCTGTCTATCAAATCTTGACCAAATTACTTGACTTTTTTATGTCTTCATCTCAAAACTTTGATGATTGCACAAGTTATGACAGAAATTAAAATAATACTGCTAAGCTTCTTGTGTTTTCTTCACAAACCAGTCAAAATCTTATGTAAATGTTGAAGTTTTTCTCTTTTGAAATGGTAAGGATGGATCGATGAATTTGAAAGCCTTTATGTCGCATAGACTGGAACGCAAATTGGGTGATTATTTTTAGTTTTTCCAATGGGATAATTACTGCTTTCTGCTTCATCATTATGGTTTGGGTAATTGTTAGTTGAACGAGTGAGTTAGTAGTATAAGCAATTTTTTCTAATACTTGCAGACTTCCTACTATTTTAGATAATTAGTAGGAAACTCTAAAAATAAACTTTTTCAAGTAATACTAATGGCTCATGGCGTCTCTGTCTGTCTCTGTACTTTTTAACGACTGACTTTTTGAAACGATAAACTACCATGTAAGAGTACAGAGTAAATTTAATTGGTCCTTTCGAGTACGGGTACAAATTTCTAAGAACATATTAGGAATTCTAGTGAAAAAACAAATTCGCTTTATCAGCGCATTTGAATTGAAACGACAACTCAATTTGTGGTGAAAGGGTTTGAGTGCCAGTGCATGACAATAGTTCCAGCTGGGATTTTGTTCCCTGGAAGAAAACGAAAACCAATTTCTTAAATGGTTGCTTTATTCCAACTACTATTCAAGTAAAGAAATTGCAATACTAAAGGACAAAGTAATACAGCACAGAACAAAACATAAGGACCCAGGGGTCCGATCGTGAAAGCCACTCTTACAGTTACTCTAATCTCTTTTGACGTTTTCTCCTTTCACCACTTCATTTTCCTTATTATGCCTACTTCCGTCAACTTTCTTTTCATATTGCAGCTCAAGCTGTGGCCAGAGGTTTGAACGTTAAAATCAAATATATTTTTCTAGTTGTAACATAAGGACCCAGGGGTCCGACCGTGAAAGCCACTCTTACAGTTACTCTAATCTCTTTTGACATTTTCTCCTTTCAACACTTCATTTTCCTTATTATGCCTTCTTCCGTCAACTTTCTTTTCATATTGCAGCTCAAGCTGTGGCCAGAGGTTTGAACGTTAAAATCAAATATATTTTTCTAGTTGCCACTTGCCATGAAAAATTGCATGTGCTATAAACTAAATCTCATACAATACCTTAGGAATTTACATTTGACTAAAAACGAACTTCAGATTATATCGCACTGATTAAAACTAAAATGCATGGCCCTTTAAAGTACGTCAGAATATAACACGTCTCATTTGCGTCATTCCAGAACACGCACTAAATTCATGTGCTGAACTGTATATAATTTTCAACACCTGAAACTGCTAAATCTACTCTAACATGAATTTCTACTCTTGTCATCAAATCCAATTTAAATTCCTTGGCCATGAAAGAATACACTGGAAGTGTAATCAAATCGGGTATCGCTATCGCTGTATTGTCCATCCATCCATCCGAATGACGCATTCTATTAGATAAGTAACAAAACCAACAGCTTCTGTCAATTCAATCAAGTCAAGGGAAAGCTGACACAGTCAAGTTAGTCATTCAATATGTCAGGATTAGATAAGTAACAAAACCAACAGCCTCTGTCAATTCAATCAAGTCAAGGGAAAGCTGACACAGTCAAGTTAGTCATTCAATATGTCAGGATTTCATTTAATAGCTTTCTCCTCAAGTGCATTGCCAATGCCCTGCCATGCCAGGCCATGCTGAGTGTTCGTCCTCAGCTCACCATCATCACCACCTTCCTAATTAACTCACTTCCCTGAAATGCTTGAGCTTACACTGTGAAAATCTTAGCTTAGGAGAAGAAAAGGATCCTTGACGTTCTATTTGTGCATAATTGATTAAGCAAGTGGTCGTGGCAAATGGCATGTCCCCAAAGTAAGCTCAAGAGTTTGGCTGACGTGCTTGAGAATGACGCAAAAATTTTGCCTGGATTTCTCCAGTAAATACAAGTTTCTATTTTAAACGCTGACTTTGCTTTACATGTGTCCATTGGGGCAAGAATAATTTGATAAAAGCTAGGATTGCATTTGCATTGCCTGGCTAAACCGAAAGGGTTATGTAGGGAATACATGCTCTCACTCTGTTTCTATCTATAGCTAATTTAGTTCATAAATCTTAACGACTTGCTTTTGTTCGTTCGATAAAGCAAGCATGGCAAGGCAAGTGAATGAATTTCAAAAGACGGATGACGTACTTAACTTGAATAGAGGGCCAGTTGAGCTCAGTTTCAGGCAGTTAACGTTGTGTGCAGCACGATATGGGAGGAGTAGATGGTCTGGGTCTGGCCTGCAATTTGGATTGACTCGTAACTTTGGTTTCGTGAGAAAGAATAAATAGTAAAAATAGAGACTGCGTTTGCATGATTACAGGGCAAATTGCTCAATAATTTGGGACGATTTGTCATGTGAATGGCTAATAATAGCCAAGTCTGATGGTAGTCAATGCCCTAATTATGTATGTACACATAGTCCATGCTTTTTGCAAGAATTGAGATTTCTAGAACAAATAAATGCGCTAAACATTTTTTTCTGTGACTCTGGTTGCTGTTCAGCTCAGCATTTTTAATTAGAACTTACAAAGAAAAGGTATGGTACGTCTAAAATTGGATTCACAGTTTGAAAAGGTAATAATGTTCCTGCGCTTCAACTTTCTTTTAATTAAGCTTTTTCGTCCAGATTTCTCTTTTCTCCATTTCTCTCTCTCTGACTGCGTGGGTTTAAAAGCGAGGGCGACATGGAGGCGTTAAGAGTCGCCCGGAAGACCAATTCAAGATTATTAAATCTATTTTTGCACCTGGATCTATACTTTTCACATTCTTGACATTTTATTCGACGAATTTTTTCTTGGAATAATAAAGTAAAATATCCTTCCTTCTCAAATTCAACAAATAATTATATTGGTTTAGATTCAATTTATTTTGTCAAACATATTTTCAAAGAAATGGTCTAAGCGGAAATCCTATTAATTTTGAAAAACTTTGTTTCATAATAGTGTAACTTAATACTAGGTTCTGCCACGAGCAACTCATTATTTGGGTACAGTCATTGTTTAGCACAGCACCTACCTTCTGAATTAATTCAACGCTGAGTTTGGGAAGCAAAGCAGAAGAAAAGCAGACAATATGGTCTTAAATTTCGAAATAACACGTATTTTCTCGTTAGTGTCCACCCACACCTACCACTCTAGAAAAGAGATGTGGGCGACAACTGTGTTTCGGCAACTTCTTCTCCAATTACATTCCTAACACTTTATTTTTCAGATGCATTGAGATAAGGGGAAGGGACAGAGATCGATTTGCGGTTGGTCAATGGTCAACGGGCATTTTGTATTATATGTCATCTCAAATTTCCGCTACTGGCATGACACTGGAGAACAAAACGTATAAAGGATGAAAATTTGTCGACTCGATTGGTGAGAGCGTGACAGAAACATGACACATCCCACACACGACACATGACATGAAATCATGTATACTTCTTACATGAAACTAATAAGTGTTAATACATATTCAGCCTCTCACATCGTGCTTGCAAAAATAGAGCCTGACTGAATACACAGCCAAGTAGCCTTGAAAAATTCTGACAAAGGAAGAGAAAATGGGATCAGATAGCTATTTTAATTGGTGCCCAATTAGGGGCCAAGTCTTTTTTAACTTTTACATGATGGAATTAGAGTTTAATAGGCGAAACGGAAACTTTTTCAAAAGGACAACTATATCGTGACCCATTTAATTTACTCATTAAAATTAAAATTCACTAATCGGATTAGTTATAAAAGCTTCGGAAATTGTTGTAAAATTTGAGAGTACATTATTCCTCAATCATTTCATCGAAGAATTTTCTAGAATATATATACTAAATCCAATTTAAAATTATGCAAGCAACGATAGTAAGTTTTCTCGTGACTGTAATATTGACATGACCTATGGACCCGTCTGCACCTGTTGCTTTCTCCTTTCACTGTCTAATGAAGTTTCATGCTTTCACCCCGAGCCATCAACACTTTTTTGTACCAATCCAATCTAGTTGTCCAAATATTATTTGCACAAAAAGGTTTTTACTCTGTAAATTCTTTTCTTTTCTTTACTCTTTTCACTGTGAAAAAGAGTTGAGCTCAGGACTTGAGCTTGAACTCATCTTTTTATTGTATTCTCCAAGGGAGACCAAAAAACGAGACAAGGAGCTCGGAGTTTTGGAGGTTCAGGCCAAGCAGGGCAGGCGGAAAAGAGTCCATCGGACGAACCGACCTTCTCGCCCACATTTGTCCTTCTTTCTGTTGCCGTTGCCGGGTGTGTAAGCTCAAGCTCAAGCTTCCTTTGCTTTTACCTCCACTTGCCTCAAGGGTGGGAATTCAGTCACTTGGAAGAAAAACCAAGGAGAAATTTCTCACATCAAATGCTGCGGGTTTATTTGTTGTCAAATCCGAAGCACAGCAAAGCAAAACGTAGCTACCCGGATTCAGATTGGATATTACAATGCTCCAAGTCTGCATAGCGTTAGATTCAATCATTTCTACGGATGAGTGATTCTATTTCTCTTTCTTGCTTTGATTTCATTCACCAAATAATTACGGAGTGGAATCAGATCCTTTTGTTTATCTCATCATTAATGTATAGGGATACAGAAGATAATAATGAAATTAAATCTGGATTCAGGTTTTGGGTCGAGTGTTAATGAGCACATATTCAAATTATTCAAGATATCTAAGGCTAAAGCGTGGGCATCAAATTTCAATGAATGATACACACAGTCTATCTCATTAGTTGAATGTTCATACAATTCTTGTCTAAACTAAAACTTCTGGAAGCTCTAACCTAGCATGTAAGTGAAATTAAATCCAATTCTGAATAACAAAGTTTACTTTGTAAGGAAAATTCTAGGATGGTCTAGTATTTGTTAATAAATGTCTAGGCCAAAATTCAAAACCATGTAAAATCATCCCACGTAAGAAAAAAAACTTTTGTACTAGTATAATGAGCCAAACTATGCCAGAAGAGGAAGAAGTACGTCAAATAGCACACAGATCTCAAGGTTAGCAGTTCCCCTGACCAAAATCTTTTATGCTGATTTTGAATGAATGAAACTTTCTCCGCACCCGCTTTGCTTTGCCTTTACCTTGGCACTAGAATTGAATTAAATTTCAAAGTAATTGAATCGAAAGGCATAAAAGAAAGGAGGAGAAAGTTTGAGTTGAGTGAGTATAAAAAAAACTAGTTTGGTTTTGGTTCCGCCGAGTGAACAATAACGGAACAGGGCTTCTTGTGTAATGAGAAAGATAGAATAGAGGATGGCTCATGTTACATGGGAATGGAATGGCAGGTACACAGGTAGCCCCAGGAAAGGTAGTAAGCAAGCATACTGACTGACGGACAGCTAACCTTCATGTTTTCCAACAAAATGTAATATAATTTGTTTGTTTTTGAAGAGTAGGAGAAGAAATGATTGATCACTCCATCAGACGCAATACAAATTTTAGGTTGAGCATACCAGATACGGCAAATGTGTCTATGGTAGGTAGGCGTCGGGTTGACATTATAATGAGAAGTTACACAAAAAACAGTACAAAGTTTTTACAGAAATTAAGCTGAATTTACGAAAAATGAAAACAGCAATGAAAAATACGAATGGACTATCTTACATATATCCACTAAGTCCCGTGTTCATAGCGTATTGTCGTATTAGATTAGTTTCTAAGTCGTCTTAGAAAATTTAGACTTGTGTGATCTTAACAATGTATGAATAGTCCACCGCTTTTAGTACGCTTTCAATTAATTTTATAATACCTAGTAGTTTATCTAGAGTAGAGATTATGGCCGACAGAGTAATCTCTTTTTTATGTGAGGAGGATCTAGAAGAAAATTTCTTGTCGTATTCGTATTACTACACTATAAAATGTACTTTTACGAGTACTTAATTCATTCAAATTAAACTTCCAGAAGATTTTTTAGAAGTAATTCGCTTCAGTACTTGTTCTTACAGTACCACAGAGAATCACTTCTTGCAATATTTATTCACAATTGCTGGATTGTTGGGAATATTCCGAAGTATTTCTAAGATTTGAAATTATTTGGTATAATTATTTCAAATCTAAACGATAGCGAGGTCGGTAAAACCCTATTATTTGCATCATTTGAGGGAAAATCAAAAGAATGTACAAAACACGAGAGAGGTTGACTCAAGAGTTCTATGTAACATATCCGGTTCAAATAATTAAATTACTGTGTTAGTGTTTTTGCGTCGAAATACAATTTTGCGTCTCGGCCTTGCTTTATTTCAAAACATCCTGTCAAAATCTTTTGCTACACAGAAAGTTCCAACCGAATAAGCCAAACTCTTCTTTTCTATTTGGAATTTAATATAATGATTAAAATCGATTTTCCAAAAATAAAACCCGGTCGAAATTTATTTACTTGTCAGTTGTCATCGTAACTGTCTTCCGTTAAATTTGTTTATGCTCCTGGGTTGAAAAACTCGATGCATTGGAGGCAATATTTTACATTTCTTAACCAAACCAACCCAACTTCAGTTAGTACAACAACTCCGGCATGTATTCATGTATTCCTCACGTTCATGGAAAGGAAGTCAACAAAGAACTCCTTAGACCGGCACCATGGTGACAGATTAATGTTCCGGATTTCTTCCCAAGCAAGCCAGCCAACTTCTTGGGTGATTCATCATTTTCCATGTAACGACAAAATATGATTGAGTCACTCTTTATCACCTCGAGTTGGCCCGCTTCCTTTCCGGGCTTGCTTGGCGCGACGACGACAAGGAGAGGGAAAACATTAAATGCGGCGGGGTATGAGTGAAATTATGAGTCTGGTCTGGTCTGAATTCTAGAAAGCAAGTACCTTAAAATGCAGTCCATTCCCAAGAAGTCCTAAATCTCAAAAACGAGATTATGGTCAAGGTAGTTGAATAACTTGTCTACATCTGCATGCACGAATAAATTCCATTTTCTACTTTCGACTGCATTAATGCATTAACGCTGCTCACTCAAAATCCTTTCAAGCAGGAAATCAAGGTAAATTATCAATTAACATGCTTCCCTCGACGTAATTCGTAGTAATTGTATATTTTCTTGCGTGATGGTCAATTTGGGCTTTGCATGACGACTCCAGAAGTCTCAATCCAAGGGGGAAAATGAGAAGAGAAAGTAATTGAAATATTTACGTCTAGAAAAACCAACTGAGCCAAAGCTAAAGCAAAAGCTACACTTATCCAAAGCCAAGTCTTGCACGTATTTCCCGACCATATGACAAAAAACGATGCCAAATTCTTTGCCAGCTGGAAGAAAAAGGGGAAAGTTTATGCCATTCTCGACTTTCACCCGTAGTACAAGTCACGACACTAGCCGGGAAATGTTGGGACCTTTATGCCAAGTTTTTAATCCTTGGCCAGATGTTGCTTTTTCGCCACATCACTATTGATCCATCCAAGCGAATTCTGCTCCAGCTTTTCCATTGACGTACCCACGCAACGCAGTTCTATCCAGTTTCAGTTTCACCTTTCCGTTTTTGCAAGGGTGAAACTTCATTTTAAGCTAACAAGATTTATTTGAGTTTGCAAAATGAGTCCTAATTCCCAAATTAGTTTTTTGTTCTTTGCTACTTTATCAAGCTTTGTTTTGGTTTACGGTTATGTTCCACTTCGTGAGGTGAGTCTTTGAATTTCATGGAATTTTGTACGAATTGGATTGTGAAACTATGAATAATTTGTATGTCGGTAGCCGGGTTCTTCCCTATACGGAGATCCGACTTTCCTTCAAGATGCTATGGAACGAATGAATCGAGATTTTGATTCTGAGGGATTCTTTGACCTGGGAAATAGGTGAGATGGATGTCATATTGATAAAATTATTTTCCAGTGATTTTTGAATATGACCTTGAACCGTATGGTTTTGAAATATAGCCATGCTGATGAACTCGGAGCAATCAGTGGTGCATTTCTCCCTGGACGATCCACCAAAGATGTTGAGTTGATGGCCAATGGACCAGTTTACTACGATATGATGTCAAGTCTCTCTGGGCACCCTTCTCTTCGAGATCAAGAATATCTTCAGCATAGTGCTTCTCCCCTCTGGGGGAATAAGTACATGCAAGGTATGTCTATGGAAAATTTACACTGTAAAATTTCTAAACAATAATTTACCTTGTTAATTTTGTTTAAGGCGGAACTGGTGAACTAAAAGTGAAAGGAACAAAAGTTCCATCAGATGTGAAAACAGATGCTGTTTTACCTGCTTATTGCAATCCACCAAATCCATGCCCAGTTGGATACACGGCTGATGATGGATGTTTGGAAACTTTTGAGAATTCTGCAGCATTTAGTCGGGCTTATCAAGCGTCTCAGGATTGTATTGTGCGATACGGAACATATGTTTGATTGCCCAGCCATGCATGATGGAGATGACAATGAACTGGAAATGAGCCAACGGGATTTTCTTAATGCTATTCAGGTATGACCATTTCATTTTTTAGTAATTAAGTAACTAATTTCCTAATTATGCTTTAATTTCTAGGGTGTTGAAGGAGAACACAAGACTCTTGTCGCTAAGAAATTTTACAACTCAAAGGTAAGCAAACAAACATAATTAAAAATACCAAATTTTATGTATAATTTTTTTCTTTATCCAGATGTATGATCAAAAATTGAATCACATGAAAGACTTGGCACGTCATGCAGCCGCATTGGCAGCTCCGGCAAAACCGGTAATTTTTATAATTCCTTAGAATACAAATAACATTACTAATTGCTCAATTCTAGAGCACTATTTTTTAATTCACACAGGAGTTGAATCCATTCTTGCAAGGAGAAAAACTTCCAATTGCAGCAAAGAAGGGAAAACACACCAAACAATGAACAAATTCAAAAATCAACTGAATCAATTTTAAAAAAGTTCTATTTATTTTCAACTTCCTCCTACTCATATTCTCGTAAATTCTATACAAATTCAATTATGGTTCTAAATTAATGTCAATTCAAAATCTACCTGAAAACAGAGTTTCAACTTAATCTTAACGAATTCCTTATTCCTGTAAATATTCAAACATTCCTTGAATTCTAACTCGTGATCTCGAAAAAAAGTATTTCAAATTATATCCATATTGTAATGTTGTATATTAATGTGTATAGTTATAAAAAAAGGCGCGGTGTCGTTTTAAATGTATCCAATCTACAAACAACAAATCTAATTATCCATTATCCGAGTTCTATTTTAAATCTTACTATTACTACTACATGTATATTCAATGTTAACTCCTATAATCATTCATTTAGCAACTTTTTCCGCTTTGCTCTGTGACAATCAATGTTTGTAATGCAATGTAATTTCGGCAGCTTACTTTTTAACACATTCACACAAATCGCAACGCAACGTTTAAATCTTACTATTACTACTACATGTATATTCAATGTTAACTCCTATAATCATTCATTTAGCAACTTTTTCCGCTTTGCTCTGTGACAATCAATGTTTGTAATGCCATGTAATTTCGGCAGCTTCCTTTTTAACACATTCACACAAATCGCAACGCAGCATAGTAAGCACGCTTAAATTTAAAATTGGTTTATGTTTGTTGTTTACCCTTGTAGATGCTTAATGGAATCAAATAAAAAATTCTTGTTTTTAAATTTTTTGAAGGTTTTGAAAAATTAGGTAATATATCCAAGTTCACAGCAACTGAGGCATTCCTCGGAACTTGAGACTTTTTAACAACGACCTGTGGTATCCTTTAGACAAGTCTGACCATTTCTTTCGTGTTAAACACATTGAAACTCAAAACAGTGCCTAGAATATTATTTAAACAATTATTCCATGTTCAAACACATGTACAAAGTTCGTGAGATATGATCAACCGGCCGGTTCGGTCTGGCGTGGCCCTGATTGCATCTTGCATCTTGAAAGAATTGAAAACCAAATCTACGTCTAACCATTTCACACGCTCAGCTTCAGCTGGGCCCAGCTGGTTGTGCTAAAATTTAATTACAAGTGAGAATTGGACCCAAGCTGAGGTTGAGAAAGCTTAAGCCGAACTTGCCATGCTATGCCTTAGATTAAACCTCCCCTTGGTTTCCTATTCCTTTTAAATTTCTTTCCTTCCTCTAAACTAAAGATCAACAAATAAAAAATAATCATGAATACACACACATCTCGGACAAGCAAGCAAGCCGACTTGAGGAACAAAAACATAGTTTCAGAATTTTTAGTACGAGTAACGTTGTAACGTAAGACTGAGTAATGTAATGTAATCTGAGGATAAAAAGGGATATCTCTTCTTTTGCTTGAATTTTTTTTTGGATTGGGAGACTGGCGTCCGTCTGCCCCTGCCCCAGCCTGGCCAAGAAACTCTTGAAATGGTCTGGCATAGCTTTAGCTTTGGCTTCTCGTGATTTAAAGTAGTCAGTCCGTCAGTCGTCTCTTTCGTCTTGGAGGAGAAAAGCAAAAAGAGAATAGAATCAGGAGCTTTGAAGCTAGGACGAGGACTAAAGCTACTAATAGCGTCTGGGATGGGAATATTAGAAGAAGTGCATGATCTGGAGGCGCCCAGCTGCCTGGAGCCACCAGAATTTTTCTGCTTTGCCAAAAACCTTAATTGAGTCCCAACTCAGCCGAGAGAGACAAGTCAACCCATATATTAGCAATAGTTTAGGCACTACATGAGCAATGAGCGTAAAGAACTCTCAACCCATCACGCTCACGACCATAAAAAATCAAAATCACGTAATTTTTGGTTATTTTAACCCTAAAACAACCTCAAATCGTCTGGGAACGAGTGTAGAGTGCAGAATTTACAAGGTAAACTTCAAGGATGCAAAAACTTGGCATATAGACATTTCAATTGTCAATTGTTGTATTTGAAATTTATAATGGGCAAATCATATTTTTCTCGAATGTGATACGCTATATGAAATTGAATATTTTCATGGATTTTTAATCGAATTTTTTTGTGTTATCCTCATAACATTGTAAAACCTTCCCTTGTGAACCAAAGCACAGTAGTAGTTTTAGTAATCGCAGGGCTCCCGTAGTGTGTAGAATTATTTGTAAGATTTCTTTCCCTCCTCATTATTTCCTCGTCGTCTTCAAAATTCACGATCATGTTTTTCCACTGCTTAATGCTTAATGCATATGTTTGAGACACAATTTTGGAGGAAAAGATGGATAGTTACGAGACGACTGACTACTACATTTACTGCTACTGCCACTGCCAGCTGAGTAATGTTTTGCCCGTTTATTTCTGCGTCCATTATCCCTCCTCACATTAGATTTGGAGTAAAAAGTGGAGAAAAGTGTTTCCTGGCCTGGCCCAGCAGCCTAGACGAACTCCTGCCGACCGTGGCTCATCTAAGAAAATTTGAACGTCTCCAGTCCAAAGCCAACCGGACGGAGAAGAGACC
>WJEZ01001034.1:0-20533 GCA_009869925.1 Thalassaphorura encarpata | reverse complement strand
CTCCCTCATCCATTTGTCCTCCAGATCCATAATTAATTCTCTTCTAATTGGCCACTGCAGCAGCAGTTACATCGACTTTGGTTTTATGCCATCTTTCCGAAAGTATATAAAGTCCAAACATTCCAATTAATTTTATCACAAACTCTTTCTCATCTTCCAATCACATTTCTTCCAATCTACTACATTACACAATGCTTCGCGTGGTTAGTAAAAATTTAATAATTATTTGATAAAATTTGGTTATAAAAATACAAAATTCAAAGATCAGTTAGCATTACGCAAGAATTTCGAGATTTTCTTTTAATTATGAGAAAGTGTCTCAAGTTTTATCAAAATTGTATTGATTTTTCTTCATTTTTGCCCAGGTTGTCGCATTCCTTGGCTTGGCCGTCGCTGCCACCTATGGCGAGCGTGTTCAATGCCGTGAATCTCGCCGTAACGACGGAACAACTGGATTCGACTGTGTCTCTGTGACCCCAACCTCTGACTTGACTGCCCAAAACCTTTACATCCTTTGGCTCAAGCAAGGACGCTCCGGACAAGACTCATCCCTCAACATTGATGTTCCAAACTATTCCATCCAAGACACCATCCAAGCCGCTGCCAAGGGAGGAAGTGCCCAATCCCACACCAACATCAATGTCAACCTCCAGAAACCCGAAGTTTCATACATTGCCCAAAAGGAAGAATCTGTCGGAGATCACACTCCAATCCTTCGATGTCAACCTCAACTACGAGAGAATCAATGGAAAATCTGTCCATTTCTCCGACGATGGTGCTGGATCCGAGAGATATTCACCACTCCGTGGAAACATTGCCGAACCAAGTGGTTAAGCATCAGTCATTTCCGTCTAATTACAACAACATCAATTTCGGACCATATCCCGTTATTACACTTTAATTTGGAATCAATCAGCTGTGGATATTTTGTACTATCTTTGTATTCCAATTTTTTATACAGTTTTTATGAAAAGAAATCTCAAAATTGAATAAAATCTCCAATTTGGCATTTAATCCTTTGTTCTTGTCAAGTTTACTATGAAATTTGAATAGCCAGTTTCCGACAAAAGTTGCTTTAAATTGTGTAGTCCAAATCTAATTTAAAATATTGAAAACGTTATCCAAATTTCACTCGTCCTTAACAATGCTTTAAATTATTATGAGCAAATATTCAAACCAGTTTATAACAAGTAATCTTGCGGGTCAGGCTTAAGTTAGGAATTATTCGTATTCCTTACTCCAAATGCCCATGTAGTACGATATTCGATGCAAAGTTAATTTCATATTGTTACAAAATTTATAACAAAACAGGCAGGCAAGATGCATTCCTCACGTTAATGTTGTTAATTTTCATTATGCATTGCATTTAGTTCAAGATTTCCGCGTCCGTGACAGCGTGTAACAATGAACAACATAATTTATTAAATTCATCTAGTGGTGATTGTTGTTACTTACGTCCAGAAATACATTTGCAATTAATCACGGCATACGTATTCGTATTGCGCGTGCATTTAGCTCACGCCCGATAATCCAATCTAACCAGAAATCATCCATGAATTAATTTTGATTTCAATGCCCAACAGAACAACAGGTCACCAGTCACTAACATTGCCGACCTTTTTTCTTATAAAGAAACTCAAACTCGAACCATAAATTGAATTCAACAAGGAATTTATTTGTATTTGTCCTTTTTAGCATTTTGATTACTTAGCTTTGCTTTGCATTACATTAGATTGCTTTTTTGGGCGAAGGCAGATGCTGCTGCTGTATACGTTGAACAAAACCAGAAACAGGGAAGACTAGAATGTGTCAAATGGCAAATTGCTCAAGTCAAGNCTGCTGTATACATTCAGCAAAACCAGAAACAGGGAAGACTAGAATGTGTCAAATGGCAAATTGCTCAAGTCAAGATGAGTGAGAACAACATTCTATTATTAAGTCATCATCAGCAAGTAAAAGCAATGGCAAGGAGTACTAAAATTCTTAAATGCACTTAAATGATATGTTATCTTCATTTTGATTATCTGGATGTATAGCCAACTGGCTGAGTCTGCACGCAATGCCAACAAATGCAAAGTTCTGCATGCAATTAATACTAAAATCCTTAAATGCACTTAAATGATATGTTATCTTCATTTTGATTATCTGGATGTATAGCCAACTGGCTGAGTCTGCACGCAATGCCAACAAATGCAAAGTTCTGCATGCAATTAAAACGAGGAGTGCCTGCCCACCTTAGTCTTGTTTTGTTAACAAATAATGCAATCCAATGCATTTCATAAGCATATGCACATATTTACCACGCTAGTGTTTTGAGGGCAGCGTTTTTTGTATAAAAACTTGCAAATCTCAATTTCTCAGCACGCATTTCAATCTTCTCTCTTCTCTCATAAACTTCCGATTTAGTCAAACCAGACCGTCGACAATGTCTCTCCGAGTGGTAAGAAAAAATTTCAAAACAAGAAAAAAAACTTCAGGAAAAAAAATTAATTTGGTCCATTTTGGCTTGATTTGCTCAGGTCGCTGCATTCCTTGGCTTGGCCATTGCTGTCGCCTATGGCGAACGTGTCCAATGCCGTGAATCTCGCCGTAACGACGGAACAACTGGATTCGATTGTGTCTCTGTGACCCCAACCTCTGACCTGACTGCCCAGAACCTTTACGTCCTTTGGCTCAGGTCAGGCCGTGCTGGTGGAGACCATGCCTTGAACATTGATGTTCCAAACTACCAAATCCAAGATGTGATTCAAGCTGCCGCCAAGGGAGGAAGTGGACAATCCCACACCAACATCAATGTCAACTTGGCTCGCCCAGATTTCTCATACATTGCTCAAAAGGAAGAGAAGGTCGGAGATGTGTCTCAAACTTTCGATGTCAACCTCTTGTACGAGAGACTCAATGGAAAGGCTGTTCATTTCGCCGACGATGGTGCTGGATCGGAGCGTTATTCTCCACTCCGTGGAAATATTCCAGAACCAAGCGGTTAAGCTTGAGTACCAGTCACAGTCCCAGTCTCGCCAAAACCAAAGCCAAACCAATGTTCACAAATTATACTCAACTGGCCATTACGATCACTTTTTGGAAAATCATGATAGAAAACTTGCATTTTGTACCATACTTTTTGTTCTCTTATTATTTGCTTCTACTTTTCAGCTCACAAATAATTCGCAAAAATAAGTCGACATGAATAAAAGAAAAAACTCGTAATTTTTATAAGAAAATTGTTGACATTTTAATTTATGCACTTTCATACCATTAGATGAAAATATTAATCTAACATATCAGAAGTTCGGTTACGTAGATTTTTCGATGTAACAGATTCATATGATTGAAAAATTAACTAAAATATGTTAATTATAGGTTTTTTGTATATTTCATTAATTTTTAGCCAGTAGCACTGCGTGTGCATTTTACTAATTAAATAATTATACATTTTATAGTTTAACGTTGTAATTTGAGTGCCATGCCATGCCATTCCCTTTCATTTTCATAAGTCAACCCAAAACCCAATGCTGCTAACATGTTGTCATGTATTTTGTAAAGTAACGCCTCCAGGCCACACGCTCGCAATGAGAATGGAATATCAAGTCAACAAAATATGAGAGATTAATTAAAACATTTCGTAATAGTGCAGGTAGTGCAGATGCAGGGTTGACTCCTTGTCCAATTGGTGTCTCATCTGCCACACACCCGTTGCACCTTCTTCTTCCTTTGTATCTTGTAAAACGAGTAAGATGACCAATGACCAATATGGTCATTACAACTTGATTATTTCACAATCTACAAAGTCATCTGCCTAGCCGTAGCTGCATTGCAACTTTTGCATTGCAGCAGTAAATGATATAACAATACTATACGTATGTAAACTTCCTCCACTCCAATTTATTCTTCAAATTGAAGGAAAGTAAAAAAGTTTTAATTACCAACTTGTCCTCTTTGTATTTCTGCATTCGGCATTTGCACAGGTTAGCTGTAAGCATAGTTATAGCCATACTAACTAGGTAGTGATGACCTTATTAATAAAATAGTAATAAAGTTAAAATCTCAAGTTCTTGAGGCGGTTCATTAGTATTTCCTAATTACGTGTTATTGCTTGCGCTAGGGACGGTGATTGATTTTATTTTAACGGAATGGCCATTATTCTCATGCCGAAGAGTTTGGAAAATTTGATTGAAAAACGAAGAAAATCTTAGCCTAAACACCTCTGTAAATTAACCAAAACCAAATTTTCACTCTTAAACTTGTTTTTACAAATTACTGAGTTTTTTGTGAGAGCGGATGTACCAGACCTACCTTGTTTCTTGTGTTTTAATGTAGAAAACCAGAAACTTCTAGTGGCAATACGTTCCTTAAAATTCCTAAGGTCTATTTTAATTTCTTATTTTATTCAAAATTCTGCCAAGAAGCTTAAATAATTTCCCTAGTCCGTCTAGTCCGAACGAAGGACTATTTTGGACTGTCAGCATTTGAATTTATAGTCATGATTACACATTTGCATTATTGCTTAAATTTACAATTTATTTTTAAGCTTTTATATGGGAACGGCATGAGCATGAGGCATGAATTTCCTCATTTGAATGACCTGTTCATAAATACATCCAATAACATTGCCACTGCCACTGTGACTGAAGCATGGGTCAACACTTCATGTGAAAAGTAGCGGACCTTGAAGGAATCAGTTAAAAAGAAAAATAACTGTCAAATTAAATTTTTCTTTGCTTTGTTAGCAAAACAAAACTCTCATAGATCATGTCAAAATGACTCACGACGATTACGATCTCTGGCCTGGCCTGGCTTTGACACATAATTGGTTTCGACACTAGCAGCACTAAGACAAGCTGATGGCCAAGGGAAAGATGTGTCATGCGATTTTCTAGGCGTGAGTTTCAACACTCATTTCACCTAAAACACATTAATTTATCTTATTTTAATAAATTAGTTACAAACAGGCAAGAAGTGAAGGTGGTCCCTGAAATGGACATACGTACAGATGAAATTATTACTAAATGATAACTACATTCTATTATTAAAATCTTAGTAAATGAATTATGCTAATTAGTAATAATTCCCTCGTGTTTAGAATCCTATAGCAAAAGCAAATGATAAAGGTTGCACTGCACATGCAAGCAAACGGCAAATGCATCCTCATCCTCATGCTCAACCTAATAAATCTTCTTTTTTTGCTAAGGATAAGGAAAGGAATTATTTTTCTATAAAACCACGAGATTTCCTTCAAATTCTTCACAGTTCAATTGTTGAAACATTGCAAACTTTTGTTAGCAAATTAAAATCTTCAAAATTTTAATCATGTCTCTTCGTTTGGTAAGGAAGCGTTCAATATTACAAACTTTTTCAAATTTTGATAGTTCTGCGAATAAATCTAAAAACAGAATCGAATTTATAACTAAGCTTTTTAATTTTACACAGGTTATCGCTTTTCTGGGTTTGGCCATCGCCAGCACCTATGGAGAACGCGTTCAATGCCGTGAAGCCAAGAAATCCGATGGATCCGTTGGATTCGACTGTGTCTCTGTGACCCCAACCTCTGACCTGACTGCCCAGAACCTTTATATCCTTTGGCTCCAAGCTGGTCGCTCTGGACAAGACACATCCCTCAACATTGATGTTCCAAACTATTCTATCCAAGATACCATTCAAGCTGCTGCCAAGGGTGGAAGTGGAAAATCCCATACAAACATCAATGTCAACCTTGCCAAGCCAGATTTCTCATACACAGCTCAAAAGGAAGAAAAGGTGGGAGAAGTGTCTCAATCCTTCGATGTCAACCTCAATTACGAAAAGCTCAATGGAAAGGCTGTTCATTTTGCCGACGATGGTGCTGGATCAGAGAGATATGCTCCACTCAGAGAGGCTGTTCAAGAACCACCACTCCGTGGAAGTGGCAGAAACTAAAAAAACTAAAACGAATTCCAGAAATTCAGGATCCAAACCCAAACATTTACCCAACTCAACCCATCCAAATTTTATACTTTCATTTTTTTCTAATGGTTTTTTATATCAAAATTCAAAATCCGATCAAATTGTTGTAATAAAACGTCAGATTTGCGAACGTAAAAGACAACTTGATTCAAAATTTTGTACAAAAGTAAGTAAAAGTTACTATTCGTGATTTCGGATAACGTCAGAAGTCAGAAGTATCAGATAATTCCGGAACTTTGCTTGAATCTCACACTTCCCATTGAAGAATTCGGGTTTTTTTTTGTCGGTCTTCACCAAATTCAAACTCAAAGACCAAAGGAAAGTGCAAGTGTTTGGTTTGCACATAAAAAATACAAACAAGAAATAATACAGTTTCAGATTTAAGATAATTTCAGAAATAGAAAAATGTCCATTCATATTCGTAACTGTTTTGTGTGCCGAAATGAAGTCGAGGTCAAGGCGTCTGCCAAGGCTGCAAGTTCAAGAAGAACATTTCTTCCTCTTAAGTCATATTTTGGAAATGCCAGATTTGGAAAATTATTTAAAACGTGTCCAATCTTCACAATCGATTCAACCAATTCCGTATTGTTCAATATGCTCATTCAGAATTAACAAAATCCAAACTATGCTGGAGCAATTGGAAGAATTTGAAAAAGAACTTAATTATGAAAAATCCAAAATAGAAGCAGAATTCAAAAGGAATTTTAGGACAGTGATAGAAAGTAGTTCTCCAGAACTGGACAATCTCAGAAATGACATTGTCACTGGTACGTAATAATTTAAAACGAATATTAGGTTACTGAATAAGATTTTTTCAACTTTCTTGCCTGTTTTGCCAGATTTACGATCTGATTCAATTTTGTCGACTCTGGATAAACTGAAGAACAACGAAATCGGCCGGAGGTCTCAACCGCGAAGGTCCATTCGTATTCGTAGAGGCATCGGAAAGGTCAGCGAACAAATGACCGAAGCGGAGGCCGAAGATGAAAATCATGAGGTCACGATGACTGAAAATTGGGTAATGACTAAATTTCCTGGATTAGTTTCGTTTCTTGTCTTGCCTGACGTTGTTATTGTATTTTCAGACTGATGACCAAGGAATCATTGTTTCTGATTTATTTTCCGAACACGATGTCAAAGTAGAGGATGATTTAGCAATGCAAAATATTAAAACAGAAACTGAAGTCGATCCTTTGGCAGATATCTATCCTCCTGACGATGAAGCAATCCTTCCAGGTGACATTGACATACGAAGAGGTTAAATGACCAATCCCATTATTATCAATACAGGTAAATTGCATAGTGAATTTTTATATTATCCAGAATCCGAAGCTTTACATGATCCACCTTCACCCACAATCAAGATCTCCTTTGTTACAAGTCAGAGCAGAGCTGCTACACGATTCGTACATACAAATTCTAAATTCAAGTGTTCTCAATGTAGAAGGACATTCGGATCAACTGAATATTTGAGGGCCCATATAAAACACGTACATTTCAAAGAGTATGATTTTAGATGTAAAATTTGTAATAAGGGTTGTCGGAAGCAGTCAGAGCTTAAATTGCACATGATGTCTCATTCGGATAAAAAAAATTACAAATGTTGGATTTGTGACAGTATATTTAAATATAAAGGAAGTATAGGCAAACATTTTAAGACGTTTCATCCTGGGGAACCTTGGCATACTAAACGAAAGCAAAGAAATTAAGTTTAGGATTACAATTATAATTTTGCAGCTCTAATTTAATTACGACATGCTTAATGTTGCCAGTCTCCTTTGTAATGTCCATGTAATAATGGTACATTTGACGAAATACATTTTTTAATAAATATTATTGAATTTGCATGTAATTCGGTTAAATTTTGCCTATAGAAAATGTGTCCCTGGTACTCCGTGTAACTAAATTAACACACAAAATAAAGAACTTGCATATTTTAAACCCAAATCAGCGTTGATTTTATATCATGTGACATACTCGTTCATTCAGTTCATCCCTAAAGCTAAACTGATTAATAATTATCTCAAAAATGTATTATTTGTATCCACTTCCATCCCAAGGGTATAATGAATGATTTGTATTAACTAATATGACTAAAACGCTTAAACGTTACAAAAACGACAGTACCGGTGCCGTACGGTCTGCCGGTTCTAATAAATCTCACTTGCTAACACTGCTATGTAAAATTCTCAGTTGAGTTTTGCAAACATTTCATATACGTTTTTGCATGAGTCAGCCGGACGCATGCTGCACTCAAGTCAGTAACAGACTCACTCACAGATTAGATTAACTGTGTTAGAAGTATTTAACCCTTTCTGTTCTAGTCAAATTCAGAATTTCTTTTTACAAGAGTATTGAGCTTTACCGGTACCACCGGTTCATACTTTTAGAAGTTGTCAAGAAAGGATTGGGTGTCTTACGTAGATATCTATTCTAGTTTCTGTAGAATCCTACAAGAAGCAAATTTTTCTTTTAAATTTTTCAACCCCTGGACTGGACTCTAACACATTTGGAGGAAAGTGCATAAAAACAAATCAATTCCCCAGCGCTAGACTCAAATACTCAGCTGACAGATAATTTCACACTTAACCCTTTCATTTCCGTCCGTGCCGGTACATTTTGTGGCAATTGCTAAAAGTTTGTATTTTTGTTAACTTTGTAATTTAATTTGTGGATACTTTGAAAGTAAATTACTTGTTAAACATGTCAAACTCCTTCCACCTAAGACCGAATGGTCAGTTAACATTTACCCATCCAATTTTGGACGAAATTGTTTCAAAATATTTGCCTAAATTACCGACTACTTGTGAAAATTCATCCATTTTCGTCACAATAATTTCTGCGAGTGAGAGTGCAAGTGTAAATTTAACTCAAGAAACTCTGCAAAGTTACGTTGCAGAAAATCCGACTGCAGAAGAAGACTGTGGCAAATTAATAGACTTTGGTCTTGGGCTAAATACAGACGAATTTCCAGTGTATTACATTCTTCTTCATTTTCCTGAAGGGGATAAAATCCGAAAATATTTCAAATTGAAAAATCAGACCCATTTCCATATAAAATTAACTGAACATTCCAATTTTGGACGAAATTGTTTCAAAATATTTGCCTAAATTACCGACTACTTGTGAAAATTCATCCATTTTCGTCACAATCATTTCTGCGAGTGAGAGTGCAAGTGCAAATTTAACTCGAGAAACTCTGCAAAATTACTTTGCAGAAAATCCGACTGTAGAAGAAGACTGTGGCAAATTAATAGACTTTGGTCTTGGGCTAAATACAGACGAATTTCCAGTTTATTACATTCTTCTTCATTTTCCTGAAGGGGATAAAATCCGAAAATATTTCAAATTGAAAAATCAGACCCATTTCCATATAAAATTAACTGAACATTTTCTCCCGAATAATAACAACTTGTTGAGAACATTAATCGAGAAAATTAATATTGGTGAATTTTTAACACAATTATCCTTCCCCAATCCGTGGAAAGCAAATTGAATATTTGGAATGGACATTGGAGAATTTCCCAAAGAATCCAAAATTAATCATTGAATTGTCCAAACTTTACCCAAGGACTGAAGCAGGGTCAGAAAAAGTGTTAAAACTGAGTGACCAACTTCTGGAATTAAATGACCTAGCAGGATTTTATTTGAAAATTAAGATTTTGAAATTCAACGGAGAGACAAGTCCGGTTTCAATTCTCAGACAAATCTCGAGCTCAATTTTTTCATTCAAAATCTCTGAAGAACAAGACCAAGAGGATTTTTATGTGAATTTCCTTTTAAAATTCTTGAATGAAGAGTGCAATGAAGGTGAATCAAAATATTATTTTTACCAAGTCAATCCCAGCTCGAGGCAATTTGAAAAATATCAAATGCCACGAAATTTCGGATGGGTTCGTCCTGGACTCACGGCTGGATCTTCCGTTCCAGATTTGGCTGATTTGGAAATCTTTGCCAAAATGGGGATAAAACACGTGATCACATGCTTGGAAAGACCACTACAAATTCCAAAGCATAATTTGGATATTTGTATTCACTTCTTTGAAATTAAGGATCGAACTCCTCCGACATTTGAACAAGTTGATAAAATTCTGGAAATAATGTCCAGGGGAGAACCCACCGTTGTTCATTGCAAAGGAGGCGTTGGAAGAACTAACACAGTTTTGGCATGTGATTTAATTCAAACTGAAAATTTAAATTCACAAGTAGCAGTGGCAAAAATTAAGGCACTCAGACCCAAAGTTATTCTGGATGATTCTCAGGTCAAATTTATCAGAGAATTTTCGAATCGAAAATATTATTCACAATCCCAAGCACATGCCCAGGCCCATACGGTGGAATTACCCAAAGTCCTCATGTTCTGTGGATACCCTGCAAGTGGAAAATCTACAATTTCTCAACACATTTGCCAAGTCCTAGGAGAAGACCAAGTCGTCCGAATTAATCAAGATGAAATGGGGAAGAAAAATTGTATTGAAGAATTCAACAATCATTTAAAATCCACAAAAATGATCATCATCGATTGTTGCAACCTAACAAAAGAAAAACGTGGGGATTGGATGGCCATGGGATTTCATTCAACTCCGACTTGGTGTGTATTTATGGATTTACCCATCGAAGAATGCAAATATCGCATCGTTCGTCGACTCAATCACCCTACAGCCAAGCTTGGGGGTAGAGTGCTGGATCGTTTGGAAAATTCCTTAGAACCCCCAGAGGAAGGATCAGGGGAAGGGTTCGAAAAAGTCATATACATCCAAAATGATACAGATATTCAGAAATTACTCAAGGATTTGGGCATTGGAGCACCACTCGTGATTCCTGAAAATACAAATGGGGTGGAAACCATCATAAAATTCCCAAGGACGCGTCATCTCGTGAATTTAGGCTCAGCAACCCGAGATGACCTCCTATTTTCCCCTGGGGAACAACACGAATTCTCCAATCACGTCTTACTAGTCGAAGAAAAAATTGATGGAGCTAATCTAGGGATTTTGGTCCGAAAAGATTATAAAATCCAAGTACAAAATCGTTCCCATTTTGTTTCGTCTTCTTATCACGCTCAATTCAAACTTTTGGACAAATGGGTTTTTAAACACACGGATGAATTGCTACAAATCTTGGAGCCTGAAAAGGAAATTTTATATGGAGAATGGATGTACATGAAGCACTCGATTCATTATACTCATCTCCCAGATTATTTCATTGCCTTTGACCTCTACAATATTCACACGAGGACTTTCCTCAGTCGAGATGAACTTAGCAGGCGATTAGAGAATACCAGCATTTGTCAAGTGCCTTTGATTGCTAAACGAAAATTTACAAATTGTGATGAAATTGTAGAATTGTTAAAAACAAAGTCAGCATTTTATGATGGGTTAATTGAAGGGATTTATTTAAGAATCTGTGATGAATCTTCGGTGACTACGCTGGATAGGGCTAAGGTGGTCCGTCAAGATTTTATTTGTGGAGCTGGCGGCAATGAAAATGTGAGACATTGGACCAAGCATCAATTAACTGTCAATATTTTGAAGCACTAGTACAGTTAAAATATCGAATTAAACATCAACTGTGATAATTAAAACAAATAAAATCAGTATTGTCATGAATAAATCCAATTCCGTAATCAAAATGTTAAAATTCAGAACGAGTACTTCAAATTATTCAGATGTACTACCTTCGCGTACAATTTTTAAGGTAGAAATAGAAAAAAATTGCTAAAAATCGAGGTTTTTCCCTCATAAAGAATTAAAAAGTCGACGGGCTAAGCTGACTGAGTCGATACTACTAGACGAAATACGTAACACAGGCATTCAGTATTATGAGAAGTTCTAGTGCCCTAAGCGTGGGAATCGAAATCTGGAGTATTAAAGGCAGAGCGTAGCAATAAGCTATAGCAAATCTTTGAAATCTTAATGAGAGAAACTTGAACCTCTTGATAACCCACTATCCACCTGGATAGCCATAGCTAACCGAGTTTTAGACTTTGGAAACTCATCGTACTTGTACTTGGAGAAACTATTCTATTTTATTACGTCTTCAGGCCAGGCTCAAATCTAATGACACGGGCTGGCATAGCTGAAACAGAGACAGACATACAAGACCATGTTAAGCGGTTTTGCAAGTTTTTCAAACTAATTTTGAGTAGTTCTAGTTTCTACGTAGCTAGGATTCTACGAGTTCCAGCCAATAATTCACTGTAAAAGAAAGTTATTGAAGTTTCAAGTGTAATTTTGGAAATTATATAACGTATGATTTGAAGATCTTGAAAGGCTTAAGCCCAAGCCGTCCAAATTTTAGTAAAATAAAATTTTGTACGTTAATTTATTAGAGGTAAAAGTTGGTTACTTTTGACTATAGTGCAATCTTTTACCAAAAAACTACACAAAATACGCCAGTCTTAGTCGCTACAATAAAAAACTAGGAAAATGCTCGTTTTCTGTTTTCAATTGGTTAGCTTCAAGCTTTGGTTTACTTATTTGAGCCTTACCTATTTTTTCCAGAAGCCCAACATGGCTTAAACTTAATCCAAACCAAACTCCAAAGATAAAAAACCTGAAAGTAGTACAGTTACTACCACTACGATAGTGTAGTTCTCATAAGGAAAGCAGAGGATAGAATGGATTGGTGAAGTGCACTTTAGTATGTCCAAAAATGCTCTTTCATTTGTTGACGCTGGGTGATATTTGTAGAACGTGACTGGAATTCAATGAAGAGGTGAAAGCAGAATGGGTCCTCTCAAAAATGTCTTTATCCTTAGAGCCTAAGCATCAGGCAAAAGTAAAAGTACTGCGACGCGACGTAATGTACGTACGTACGTAGTCCTAGTCCTAGTCCTGGAACCTAAGGTGTTTGAAAAGGAAAATTCTCAAGAGTGAAAGTGTACGGAGTGAGTGTTTGATCAAGATTTTCCATTTTAACGGAGTAAATTGCTCCTAGTTTTCCTTTTAGGGATGTCATAGCCTAGAATTTTAGTAACCCAAGAAGAAGGACTTTTAAAACTGAGGGTAGGTATTTAAAAATGAATTACTCAGTGAGTAAAAGAACTTGCATGTTAATAAATTAATAGCGTTTCAAATTTCTTGGCATTTCAGGTTGGTTCATTTGAAAGTCTGATCCAAGAATCATGTCGGAAAGGAAGACCTACATACTTCAATGCGTTAATTCTCCTACTGCTTAAAAAAGTGATTGGTGGTCAGTTTTGTACATCAACATTAATTTTATTTCTCTCGTCAAGATTTGCTTGATAATTTCTATTTGAATTGAATTCTCTTTCCTTACATCGGTTTTAACATTAAATCTTATCTTGATAACCTTACATTTAAATTGACAAACATATGAGAAAAAATTGCAAATACTAATAAATTAATACACAACCAAAGTGAGTTTCATGATTTTAACCATTGTATCACTGCATGCATGGAGAGTAGTAGGTTTTTTTCACAAAGGAGTATCACTATATGTTCCTTTCTTCATTGAGGGAATTGTGGAAATCTAACGTAATTTCTAAAGTAACATAAGCAAAAATGAATAAACTTGTAGTAAACTTATACAGGAATAAGTTAAATAACACAAAAATGACCTCTTCCCTTAACTATTACAATAGAAGCGGAGGAATTTTGTTTTGGTAACTCTCTTTCCACCATTTGACTCTCAAAGGACTCGACTCAACATTTGAAAAATTGAAATTTTTAATCCATACGTTTGTCACGACCTAATAACTATACATTTTCCACAAACATAAATATTTTGTACAACCATTCAATCTGAATAATTTTATTCTTTAATTTAGAAACACCTTATACGCATACGTTTTAACATTTTACTAGGAATGGCAAATCCAACAAATTTTTACCTCAAATTAGACGCAACATAAATTTTGCCGTCAACAATGGGATTCAGGCAGGATGGACGTTAAATATTATTTGGTGTGCAAAGAAGAAATCTAGATTTTCTCCGCTTACACACCCTACTTGAATATTTTTCCCATTGTCGCAAGGAAAAAAAAGTTCTGTGTTCTGTTCCGTTCAATTACATTAGTAGCAATAGCAATGGCAATAATTTCTGGAATGGGACACTAAAGCAAAGGTGGTGGTCGTTCTGTTCTTGTAGTCGGATAGGTGCTGTGGTGGGATAGATTTATTTACGACTCACATTACATTACAATAAGTACATCCAAACCCATTCACACACACACACACATACACGAGTTTTAATTAAATTAAGGATGGGGTAGGTAGTAAGGGCGTTTCCCACTTTGCCCCTTGTCCTCTTTTCTTCACACTCACATTTATCAAAAAATGTCTTTTGTGTATTAGCGCTACGTTTACCTATGTATAATAATTTTCTTTGGTTTCGTTAGCTTTCGAGCCTCTTGTGAGAGGACGACTTTCTTAGTTCTAAGAGTATTTTCACTTCACGTACGACGTACTTGTTAAATTACATTTCTTTTGGCAGCTAACGTCTAGGACTAGATACCACACGACCACGAAAAATACATGAATTTTGTATTATGGGCAGGATAGGGCATTGATAATTAATCATACAGATGCTGATGATAAATCTTTCATTCTTATACGAAAATCTACTAACAGTGGTGGGATGGCCCGAATTTTTTCGAAGCTCGAAAAAATCAAAGGGTTAACTCAAGCGATATTTCAAATTTTATTGTATTGGATAAAAAGGTATAATTAAATTCTAGTTTCGGAGTACTTGATCTTAGACCTGGTCAAACTACGGTACGGTACGGCTACTACGAAATTAATATACAGAAATACTAGATACTCATCTGACCCTTGCTTGCTTGTTAAATTATTCAACTAAAGGGTTATACTCAAATAAATAATTCTAATCTACTTTACAAAAATACGTTACACATTGCGAGAGATTCGGTTCGGTTTCAGCATGGTTCAATTTGTTTCCGTAGATCATACCGATGCTGTGCTGATTTTGAATTGATCTAAGGATATGTGCTGGAATAATGAAACACATTGAAGAGGATAGCAAAGAGAGTACAAGCACCATAGACCCCAAGGGCCAACCACCATAGGAATTGCTCCCGAAGTTTTTGCTCAAAATTTTTAAGGACTAGGAGCCCAATCGTAAGTCCAGCCAAAGCTCCAGTCAAATGAGCCACGTACGATACAGGTGGAATGAAACCTTCAGCCAAGGGAAGATCCGCGTAGCGATTATAGATTGCAAATCCAACGTCTACGCTTGCTTTAGTTTTGAGAAGAAATGAAAGATTAGAGAAAATTAGTACAGACAGATTTTACAAAATTTTGACCTTTCTGTTACTATCAATGCAAAATAATGTTAGTTTTTGGCTAGTCTAACCATAAAACGTTAAAAATGAGGTAGAACTTGGATAATTCCATAAAACTGGGTCGGATTTTGTAAAATTTTAACCTTTCAATGACTCCCAACGGAATACAATGCTAATTTTTAGAATATCCATTTCGTCTAACCAAAAAAACATAAAAAATGAGCTAAATTCGAACAATTCCATAAAAGTGCGTCAAATCTTGTAAAATTTTAGCTTTCCAATGATCCCCAATGGAAGATAATGCTAGTTTTTGGCATTACCATTTCGTCTAAATAAAAATAACTTAAAAAATGAGCTAACTATCAGCAATTCCATAAAACTACGTCAGATTTTTCAAAATTTAAACCTTTCAATGACCTCCAATGTAAAACAATGTTAGTTTTTGGCATTGGATTTCGTCTAACCCAAAAAACATAAAAAATGTGCTAAATTTGAACAATTCCATAAAACTGAGCCACATTTTTATGAAAAACGTAGATCTCGTTATCTACTTGAGCTAAATCGGATTGACTATCTTTATCTTTTCTTTCAAAATATGAAATAAGTAGAGTAGTACACACCGATCATGAATACCCCAAGGAGTCGAACGAGACCAAATTCCATGTTATTGTAGTTGAGGAGGACATTTGCAAGATGAGCTGCAAGAAGAGCATAAACTCCACCAGAAGCACCGACCAAACATACTTCCGGATCGAATACAGAAGTCCCAAGGGATCCTGCCAACACTCCTGCCTACAGCAAGCAAGGCAGAAAAAAAGATAGTTGTAAAAGCTCGCTTACAACAATAAAAATAATACGTGAGTAGTCTGTTTGCTTGGCTTGCTTGGCTTACCATGTACACAACACCAATGCGAGCAGAACCATGGACCATTTCTAAAGGAAGACCAACCAAAAGTTGGACGAGTAAATTGAACATCAGGTGGACCCATCTAAAAAACGAAAACGAAGAAAGGATTAGGAGGGAAAACCCGAGGGAGAAATACCTAGCGTACGTACATACGTAAGGACGTTGCGTAGGAACATTAATCAATTGATGGGGAAATGAAATCGAGTAGTTCATCGGACCGGGCATTGTGTAATCGTATCGTCGTAACCCTAATCGCAACACCTGTGAACTCTGATCGGGAAAGCGGGAAACTAATAGCTAGGGAATTCAACTGATTTGGTTCAGCTGGGTCAGCAAAAATTCCTTGCTGTGAGCTATTACCCGGATAATCGAAATGACCATACTTAAATTTTCTTACCCAGAATGGAGAACCATGTATAGAAAAAATCTCCATACTTCTTGGCGTTTATCAGGGCGATACACAAAGATTGAGTCAATCGGCAACGGACCAGAAGAGGAAACTTCTCCATGCCATACAGTGTAGTAAGTGAAGAAACCAAGCTGCAAAAACAATTCATCAAAAACATTTGGTCATTAAAACATACAAAATTGAAGGGAAAACTAAAACTCTTTTTTAACTTTTCCTATTAGTAACATAACCCGTTCATATTTTGTATTCTTACCAATTAGAACGTACGTTGGCAGAAATAGAAATGGAAATGGCAATATCACTTCAAAAAATTCAACTAACACTGGCACTAGCGCTACAAAACTTTTCTGTTAATTAATCCACCCGTCTGTCTGCCTGTCTGTCTGTGTCTAGACATACACGTAGTGTCTAGTCTGGTTAGAATTGCCAATTAAAAACATTGACGATACACTAAGCTAAGCCAAGTCAGGTAAGAATAAGAATTGCTCCCAGCATCACTACGTTATAATTTAATTTTGCTCAGTAGGATAATTAGAAGAAAATCCGGGAAAGGAAAGTTGTGGAAGTAAGTAGGAGTGAAGAATGAAAATGAACTGAGTGAGAACAATGAATTTTGCTCTTCTTTAAAACTTAAAAGGCACCAGTTGGCATTTAAATGTTAGGAAAGGGTACCCATGGGCATTAGACTTACTTAAGTAAACCAAGCCAAGCAAAGTTATGGCATGATGGCATATGGCCAGGCCAGGGCAAAAACCAAAAACCGGTGGTGTGAAGAACCGTGAAGCCTTGCGGGCGGCGTGCGGTCATTTTTTGTTAAAGTTCCGGAGGACTGAACAGGAAATGAACTGACACGCGCCACTCACCCCATAGTTTCATACAGTCAGACTCAGAGTTAACTTATGATGACATGTTACCCGAACTAAAACTTAAAAGATCGTTTCTTGTTTAAATAAATTAATCACAAGCGGTGTTAAAGTTCAAAGAGCATCTACACTTAAAAAACTAACCCATAATACATATTTTATCAAAATTCTGAAAATTTTGCTCCAAAATGAAGCAAAATTGAAGAAAACAAGGACGTGTAGTCTAAAACACTTTAATACTAAATTTTACTCAGGACTAGAAGTCTTATTAGAAATGCAAAATTAGGGACAATTTAGGCAAGTTCGCTCATTTGAACTCTAATTTTTGCTTAGCCAGCAAAGCACAAGCAGAAGGACAAAAAATATTAGTTACAGGCAAAGGCAAGGCATGGCTGATAGGCTGCATTTTATTTTTATATTCAAATTTTACATGTACAAAAGAGAAAAAGTAAATTTAGCGGAAAATTAGGCAACTTTTCAACAGTGTCGTTTATTTTGCAAGTTTACATGGATGGATGGATCAGAGGACCCAGAAGGAATATTTTTGAAAACTATTATGTGAACCCGTCAAAAAAATGAGGACAAGACAAGACTCAAGAGTTGAGTGTAGAGTACAGATATTAAAAATTGAAAGGAAACTTGTCACTTGACGACTGACTTGGGCCTGGGCATAGGCTTGGGCATTTTTAGAACAATGTAAAATATCAGAGAGAAAAAAAAACGAGAGAAAGAGAGAGACGAATCAAGTCAAGTCAAGTCGTTCGAAACGAAACGAAACGAAGGCATTCAATATTCTGTTCTCTCTTCATTCTAATCCACTCCTTCCTATCCTATCCAATTCTGCCTTGCCTGGTTTTAGAGATTTAGGTTGAGAAGAAGATGAGGAAACGAGGAGGAAAGAGACTTGATCTAAAATTGAATCGTAGCAACTGCGAGCCAAGAAGGAAAGAAACCATGCGGTCCATTATTTCCAGATTTAAGGAAAATGAACTACGAAGTAGCTCTCGTTTTATAATGTAGTAGTCAAATATCAAGACTTCTTCAGTCTTCAGCTTCAGCTAGGTCATATCAAAATATGTATATATGGTATGGTCAAAATCTAAAATAAGTTGTCTGAATTTAAAAAAAAGTCAGAAAATAGTAGTAAATATTCAAAATTAACATGCATTTCTTCGAGGTAATCTGAAAATTACCAGAAAATATGGAAGAAAATTTGCATAATGCTAAGAAAATGGGTCAGAAATTCACAGAATGAGACTAAATGCATGAAAATATCAAAAATGACAAAGTACCCGGGTATTATCGACTTTGTTCACCGACTGTAACATACAGTTTCCTCATAACCATTCGGTTTTCTATTCCAAAATTGGGTTTAAAGGTTGAATTTTGAGAAAAGAGCAGCTGGTAAAAGCCTCCGTGCTTACTGTTGCACATCAACTCTCATTTCATACAGAAGAAGAAAATCCTCCAAAATACACACTATTTTACAAGGGAAGGCAGGCAAAGAAAATGCAAAGGCAAAGGATGAGCTCGAAGTCTCACCCGCCGTGTCATGGGCATCCAGCGGAAATAATTATTTCCGGCGTCCTGTCTTCGACTTGGGGAAGTTCCTAACCTCATTTTCTTTCTTATGGCAGGAGCTCATAGCTTTTCCCCCAAATAATACAATAACACTTGGGTCTTGCCTTGTGGAAATCTAATCTTGGTAAAATGACTCATCATATAAAAAATCAGACCAGACGCTAGAAACTAGACAAAAAAATAATGTCTCTGTCCGATTTGATTATGATTGGAAATCATTTGATTTGAAGGGTAATGCAAAAGCCAAGAAGAGATAATTAGATTCATTTTTTAGTTTCACGCTTCGGTGAAAAGTGAAAATGGGATCAAAAAATAAGATGGAGGACCAAATCTCTTCTTTTCTATCCTCATCCTTGCGGGCTTTCATCAATTAAGTAAAATTTATTATTGGAATTATTTGATTCCTAAAGAAGCCTATGACGTCTAATTAATTTTTTGCTCACCTCAAGAAGTGTGACTGAAATTATGAATAGGGGTGGAGGAACGCAACGGTAGTGGTCAGCATAATACTTCCGCTCTCGCTCATCCGTCAAAAATTCTGCTGCTATCATCCGAGCCATCCTAAAATTCAAAATAATTCAATGAATTAACAAATTAATTAACTAGATCACGCGAGGAAAAAAAATAAAACTACCTGTTAATGCCTGGCGTTGTTGTCGTCTGAGAGTCAAATTGCTGGAAATTCCTCTCACTACTACAAACTTGACGCCTGGGCGGATAAATGTACAGCACATTTGAAGCCAGGGATTTTTCTCTCACTACTACAAACTTGACGCCTGGGCGGATAAATATATAGCACATTTGAAGCCAGGGATTTTCAGATTAATCATCTAAAAAACCAGAACATAAACCTTTCGATTAGCCCGACAGTTCGGAAAGAAATTAGCTGATCTACAATTTCTGCATAAAATATTTATATGAGGATTTTTAGGCTGACTTCAGCTGGCTTAATTAATTTTAATTTAGTGAAATCAAATCACCAGTTGTAGGCAAAGGCACAGCACTAAAATTTTTACTTCTAATTGAAAATTTAGAAAACACCCGACTCGGCTCAAATTTTACACTGCTGCTGATGCCGATGCCTTGACTGACGGACTGACTCAAGTCAGAGGTTAATGGAAATAAATTGATTAGTCGTAGTCAGTCGTACACGTACACATAGCGCCAGAGCAATCAGGGAAGCATCCAGGAGGGTAAAAACTAATCACATTTCTACGGCTGACTGCCTTGCCTTGGCTTAGACCAAGCTACGTACATAACGTAAGGACATAAAACAAGAGTTGGTCCAATCCTAAGGATTGATTAAATCTTGTCTCATTCTCATTAATCTCTTTCGGCTGCTGCTACTGCTGCTCCTTCTCAAATGACTCTTGCTGCTACATTTGGAATTAAAATCAAACCAACCAAATGTAGAGGGTTAAAATCTTAATCTTAGGTAGAAGAATTCTTAACAGAGTATGATATGGCAGAAAGAATCGAGAAATTGAAAAAAAATTGTCCTGTGCTGATCAATTTATAACTGAAACTTAAATGCCGATCTATTAATTATTTTTAAATGATGAAATTGT
>WJEZ01001033.1:0-20540 GCA_009869925.1 Thalassaphorura encarpata | reverse complement strand
ACTTCGACTTTATTTTGTTGAAAAATACTCATCCGACAAAATCCACGTAAGTTCAATTCCGGATAGAAATTGACTAATATTCATTTTTCTTCCTGATAAATAAAAATGAAGAAGAACATTGAATATAATAATCCCAGTTGATGGAGTCCCAGCTTGAGTACATTAGGCTGGACATGTTGTCGTAATAATAAAATCAGCTGTATTTGGTGGAACACCTAATGAATCGTTTGAATTATGACTGGCTAAAAATATCCCTACTTCGATTTCTCCAAAATAAACCATGTGGTACATTTCTAGGCCTGTTTTGTGTTGTTTGCAAGACTCTAATCCTGGATTATCATAATGAATTCCAAGCATACAGTATGCTTCGCTTGGAAGTCCAAGATTTTCTGGAAAAATTGTCATTTTTCCATCTGGTCCCTAAATATATTCAACTTTCATGCATTAGATGAAATGGCATTTTGTTTTCCACGTAGCATTCATGACCAGGGTATAAAGGATAAAGCCATGGATCAAAATTCTCTGTCGCATTTTGCCCCGGCTCCGGAATACAAATTGATAGCTGGAAATGATGTTTCTTTGCATCCAAATTAGGCAGGACAGGACCAAACGCAACAATATGATGTTTTGTGAAAAAATTTGGACTTTTATGAATAGTACAAAAATATGATTGATGAGGTCATCACACTCTCTGTAGTCATCTCCCAATGTTCGTATCTAAAAAATAACAAAACTATTATACAGGTGACCATCCTCAAGTAATTTGGCGGTTTTTTTAAATTTAAATGAGGAGAGAAGGTCAATTTTATTATCGTAATTTAAGAGGTACCTGGAAGGAAACTGCCCTCAGAACTGGTCCGAAATTGTAGTTGTGCCGATATTCAAAAAGGCTGATCCTACCTTACTATCTTCAAACTTTTTACTATAATGCTTTCGAATAGGCTAATAGGTTAGGGCACAAAAAAATAAAGTTTTGTCAGATTATCAAGCTGCATATAAGACAGGAGCTGGGTGTAGTGATCACGTCTTTGTTTTAAATTCTGCCATTCAAACAACAGTAAATAAGAAAAATAGTTTGTATGCTCTATTCGTTGATATGTCCCAAGATTTTGACAGTGTTGAGCATAAAAAATTATGGGAAAAATTGGACAGACAGGGCTTAAGCACTAAATTCTTAAAGGCAATCATGTCAATAGATGAAAATGCATCAGCGGTGATTAGAACCAGTGACGACATAAGTAAAAAGTTTAACATAAAGAAAGGGGTATTACAAGGGGAAAATCTTAGTCCAATTCTATTTACATTATATCTTGAGGAAATAGTTCAAATATTAGCAAATAATGAAACTATCCCAATTAAAATTGCAAAAGCAGTACCCCAAATCCTTCTTTATGCGGATGATATAATATTACTAGCGTACTCTATGAGAGAATTGCAAATAAAGACTAATCTTTTGAAGAGATATTGTGATGAACTTGGGATGAAAGTTAACCTAGGGAAAACAAAATTAATGGTATTTGCCAAGGGAAGGAAAAAATCATGTGCGCCATTGCTGTGGGGAGAAGAGAGAATAGAAGGAGTGAACAATTACATGTATCTAGGGGTACGTTTTACGGATTCTCCCAATTTTGAAAAAGCTAAGATTCATTTTTTCCAAAAAGCAAAGATTGCTAGTGGAAATTTGATTTCGCTGGCTTATAGAAGTAAAATGAATACTTTTCAAAGTCACATAACTCTTTACAACTCCTTAGTAAGATCAACCCTATCCTATTGCGCCAGCATATTGGGTATTACGTTTAGGGAAGAATTTGAAGGTCACAGAACAAGATTCCTGAAAGCACGTTTCGTATTGCCAAAGATGACTCCAAGTTCGTTCATAAGACTCGAGCTAGACCCTAGACATAGTGAAATATTCTATTTAAGTACGGCAGTATGGTGTTGGCTAAAAATTGTTATGGGCAAAAAGACTTCACTTCTCTATCAATGTTATCAAGGTCTTAAAAACTCTAATGACAAACCTAATTGGTAAAATCAATTTAAAAATCTTTTAAAACAACATGAGTTGTAATATCTTTTAGACCTAGCGGGTAGTAACCAGTTGGATCATAAAAATCTAATGATAGAAGTGATAAAAAGTCTAAAAATACTAAACGATGAAAGTTTATCTGCTGATATCATGTCAATGCAATCATGCAAGGAATTCTTTAGTTTGTATCGTTTAAATAAGACACACTGCCTTTTTGAGGACTATTTGTACTGAGACTGTACTAGGTTAGTTAAGCAACTAATACTACAACTAAAACTAGGTATTTCGCATATCACTTGGAAGGGAAGGGTGGTAATACTAAACGCTTTAGAACTTGCGTATAAGAAAAGTGCTAATGACCTATGTACACCATGTGGGAAAGGACCCGAAAATACATACCATGTCATGTTTATTAGCCCCCATTATCATTCACTAAGAATACAACACTTGACTTTCTTAGATATCACCGCATCTGATGACACTAGCTACTTAACAATATTTAATAGACTAACGATAGTAAGAGCTCTAAACATTTTTCATTACTTTTATGGTGCCTTCAAAATCCGTAGTGTTTACCTGAACTGGATGGAAGACTAAGTATAATAATTTAAATAATCCATGTATACTATCAGTAGAAGCTAAACATGTCTGTAAGGGTTACGGCTACATCAGACAATACTAATAAAATTTGATTTGATTTGATTAAATTTAAAAAAACTTACTTGGAAAATCAATTGGAGTAGTAGGTGGACCAATTACATTACATGAAGTTGACCTTTGATTGACTCCACGATATCCAATGTCATCCGTTTGTCCATATGACCAAATAATTCTCGTCGTATCTCCAGTGATGGCATAATCTTGATTATCACTCGTACTGAGCTTTGGAGAAAATTTTAACATTGTATGTGTTCCATTTTCTGCCGCTTGCAATGACATATAATCGTTGTGATCATCTCGAACTGGAGCTTGATTTCCAATCCCATGCATATCAAAAGCTTAGTACTGTTACGAAAAATATTACAATTTCTGTGTCCAAATCCACTTCCCAACTGGTCAAATATTTATTTTCAAGATCTAATGGTTCAAATTCCGTTGCCCATTTTCTAAGGGGTGTAGGAAATGAAAAATTCGAATTGACATTGGCAAGTACTGCCAATATTTGCAAAACAATAGTACAAATAAATTTCATGTTTGTGACTTGGTATTCAAATGCAAATGATTGATTTTTCATTCTCATGAATGGTTATTATGTAATTACTTGCGTTAGTCAAATGTCAAGTGCATGTTTATCAAAACTATTTATTTCACACCTGCCATTAGTCATTCGCTTGATTTCATGCACTTCAAGTCATGATTCAAAAATGCAACTTATGCACGTGGATAACAATTTAGAGTATACATGTCGTTTTCTTACAATCATCTGTGAATATGTCATTTGAGCTTACGTAAGTTTAGAATCTATGAAATCATTTTAATTCCAATTTTATTTTCAATAGCAATACTAAATATATCCACTGCTGCAACGCAAAAATCGTCACACGTGAAACTTTGGACACTTTTCATTCAATGTTATATAATGTCCTTACCATTTTTTTGAAAAATAAAAATTATAACCTAAATTATTTTTATTCTGCTCAAATTACTGATGACTTTAGGCCGCAATAAGTTCAAGTTCAAAAGTACAAAGAACATTAGAAGGGACTGAGATATTTAAATTTGAGGTTTCTTAAGATAAATTTAGCTGGTTTGATAATTAAAACGCCACATCCAGGGTGGCCCAAAAGTAACCTTAAATGTTGAATAACTCTTTTTATGGTGAGAATTTTCAGAATCTGAGATAGCCATCTTGTTCAGAATTTAATTTAGAATATATTTGACTACAGTTCATACCACTGCCAAGCGCGGCGCGCGCGCCCCAAGCATAAAAATGATAAAAAGAGAGATTTCTAAAATATTCTCATGGAGAGCTTCCAGGTTCTTAAAGATTTCCTATCATTCCTGGCGCGAAAATTGTAATTACACGGGAAGTTAGTCTTTGTTAGGTCATTTAGGAAAAACAACTAAAATCGCCTGGAATAGTGTTTGGACGGATTCATTGAGCCTTATTTTTTCACCGGAAATGAGAACGCTCAAAATTATCTCCACATGCTTCAAAATTTCTTTTGGCCCCAGTTTTCACAACTACCAGATGTTGAGGATCAGTACCTCCAGCATGAAAGGGCTCACTATGCGACCATTGTAAGGAACTAGTTAATGCAAATCTGGCGGACCGATGGATTGAAAGAGGGTCCTACCAGGACAATTGAATTGGCCACCCAGGTCGGCCGACTTGACTGTGCCTGACTTTTCTTATGGGGTGTTTTAAGAGAAATTTCCTACACTGAACCTGCAAATTCCTTAACACACCTTCAACAGAAATTTCAGGGTGTTTCCTTGCACTTCCTCGGCCTCATGCGAAAAGGCTTGCCGTTCTGTACCTGGTCGTTTTTAGACATGCATTCAGCTAGGTGGGGCTCAGGTCATAAAGTCTCTCCCTTTATTTTTAATATTCGAGAATACTACTTGAAATAAATTGTTGTGTTCCTGTTACGGTAAAAAAATCTGTTTTAATTACGTTTTGGTCTGGCGCGCGAGCCACGCGGCGGAGAGGTATGAAATGTAGTTAGATAAATTCAAAATTAAATTCCAAATAAGATAGCTATCTTGGTTTCTGAGAATTTTCAATATTTTAAAAAAGTTATTTAATAATTGCGGTTACTTTTTGGCCAACCTTTTTGCAAATTAGAATAATGAGCTAGAAATGTGGTCAAGGTCTTGCAAATCTTGGTCTACACTTAGAATATAAAAGTTAAACTAGCTTCGTCCAAATGCCGCAATCTGAGGTTGAATTTTTTCAAAGTCTAGTCATCATGAAATTTTTTCAAATGTAATTTTAATTTTTGCTCTACTCTTCGCCTTGGCCAAAGCAGAAGTTCAATTGGACTTGTACAAAAATGTAAACTTGGCGTCGTTCTTTGCAAAAGGGATGACTGCAGTGGGGATTGTCTCATGGGATGCCGGTGAAATTTCATGCAGAGATCTTTCCAATTTTGGATAAGAAAATTTCATTTTTTCTGGTCAATTTTTACAGTCATCCACCCGTGGCGCCTGCATCTGTATCACTACCACCCGTAGTGAGCTTGGAACCTTCACTATCACCTGCGCCACCTTCGTTACTACTCGATGAACCGTCTCTTGCGACATTGGAACCATCTAGACCACCAGCCGTGCAAACCGAAGCTTCTTCACCACCACTAGCTCCAGTTCCAAGCGAACTTTTACAACTCACCGTGCCCTTACCATCTGCACCATCTTTGCCATCCACAGCACCTGCACTAGCACTCCTTCCACCTGCTCCACCTGTGGCACAGATATAAAAATATTGCAGATTTGAAAAATCTCAACATTTTTTAATGCAAAAAGGCTACAAATGTATAACACCAAAAGGAACCTTAACTTTCAAGGAAGATGGAAACCTTTATGTTTTAAACAAAGACGGCAAGCCCTTATATACAACTGATACTAAAAGGAAAGAGGGACAATTTGCAGTATTTCAAAAGGACGGCAATCTTGTCATTTATGATAAGCAAATTAAGCCAATTTGGGCCACTAACACGGGCGGAATGGGAGATCACCTTCAGTTTCAGGAAGATCGTTTTATAGTAATTTACGACGCTAAAATGTCGCATTGTGAACTACTAAAACCTATGACAAGGCTTAGTAAAATAAAATATAGCTTTTACTGCTATCAACGGAAGAATTAGCTCTCAAAATATTATATTTGATTTACTGCTTACATCAGTATTTATTTTTTATTTAATTTTTGAAAAAAAAACTGAGTTTATGTAGTGTATACAAAAACAATTATGATTGCATTTTTGCATCGCTAAATCTGAATAACAAAGGTATTACATAATGGAAAGGCTTTATTTATTTATTCATTCTATAAATAGTAATCTAAGTGTGGTATTTCAAATTATGTTGATTTATCAAAAACACAGGTTTCTAGGTTCATGGTCATCTTTCGTTTCTTGAGGTTTACCAATCCAAATTTCAATGCCATCGCCAATCTAACCATAATTAGAAATATCAGGCATCATTAAAACACGCGCCGGTATTAAAGATTATCACGGTCGATTCAGATACATTACTACGCTAGCGAAGCGATGATATATGTATATTATAGCTGAAATGTTTCATTTTTTAAAATAAAACAAATTTTACGACTCGTGAATCAAACCAACGAACTTACATGTGCAGTGCAGTTGAATCGCAATTGGTCTCGTGTAGAGAGATACACAAGTTATGGGCAATATATTAGAATAAATTGTAATCATTGTGATCATTTCGAATGGGAGCTTGATTGCCAATTTCATGCAAATAAAATAATAAGTGAATTAACACTAGAAATGAATAGCGTAATCATATTAGAAGAAGTTATTAGATATTAGAATATTACAAAATACGGACAACCAAACCCTCCTGCTTCTGCCATATAAAATTTAATGTTAAAAATTAGTTCGATCGGACTTAATTTTCCATCTATTATAAATTTTTGCTCGTTCACTCTTTCTAATCGATTTATTGTACATTTTTAAGTTGAGTTGAGTAATCCTGCATTAGGTATTAGAACTCCGGGTCCGGGTCATATATAAAAAGTATATTAGTAAGTCCAGTAGAAGCTCTGTTTTTACTTGCAGCTTAAAATTAGATAAGCATGTCAAATTGAAAACAATCCGAGCTTTTCAATTGCTATAGACTGTCACAGTCTTGCTTTCTATGAATAAGTTATTAATTTTGTTTGTACTAACTTATTGAATTTTTGTTTTATATGGCTCGTTGAAACTAATTTGTTTACCTAAATCGTACTCGGAATCGCACGCCAAATAGTAATGAATCAAAATTAAGCAATCAATGTGAGAATTTCGTCACCCAAAATTTCTTGGTGGTAAAAATTATTGTTGATCATAAAATTCAAAGGTTGTGTTATTCCAAAGAAGGTCAACTACGTCACCCAATGGTTTCGATTTTTCATAATTATAGCCAGATCCGTCAGAATACCCACAAACGGCTAATCCAATTCCAAAAACTAGGGCTAGCGCCATAACGTTGACGAAAACTTTTCCAAGTGTGAATATTTGAAGTACAAAAATGAAAAAGTGCTGCTATGGGCTAAATGTTGAATTTTAGATAACTATTCGACAAACGTTAGGTTCATTGTTTGATTTTGCATTGTTGAGTGTTTGGATAATTCGTAAACTTTTTTATACCTTCTCCTTCCTCACGACACAGTCTTCAATTAATGCAACATCTGCTGAAACTAAAAACGTACTAATATATACAATTGGAAAGGGCACCAGTTATGTCCTAATTTAACGCGCTCTAACAATAACTAATCCAATAGATTCGTTGGCCAAATTTTCTTCTGGATATTTAATGTGGAAACCATTTTTGTTGTTTTATTAATCAATTGTTGGTTAAATACGCCGATGGGCTCATAGAAAACGCTCTACGCAAATCAGGGTTGGCAAATAGCATGGTATTTTTCATGAACTCAATTCCTTCGGGTTTTGCAGGAATTTAAGGGGTTTGCATAGTTTCGTGAGTTTCAAGGCTAGAATGGGGCACTGTAAGGATGTTGCGTATGCCTACGATAGCAATTTGCTACTCGAACTAATTATCCTTCAATCAAAATATGACAAAAGAAACCCATTAACATGTAAAAGTATTAGAGCAGTTCTAACTAGAAATTTGTGCTCATTGCCATTAGTTCAATATTGTTGTATAAACATTACGATAAAGTTTTTTCATAACTCTAACTTTTCCAATTTCTTTTTTTAAATTGATGTTAAATTAACATCTTTGGCTACGAATACGCAGAACATTATACTAATAATAATAATAATTCTTAATAACGTTCCGATGATGTCAAAACTACAGGTATCTGTTTAGTTTTCCTGCTAACAATGGTTCTGCTCTATCCTTATGAACGAATTTTGAAAAACACCCAGAGCCAAAAACGCCGAGGGGTTTTAGACATTTCAAGAGGTTTCGAAACTTATAGTTACACCCACAAACCCCCAACCCTTTAAAACCCCTATTGTCACCCTGTCGCAGATACATGTAATTGTTGCCTACTATTACTGCATTTAAAACTAGACATATTTCTTCTTGACAAGATCAACTAGGTCATGCTGTTTAAATGGTAGAAAACTTGATTCTTAAGAATTCTAAGAATCTTTCCCCGTGAATCTACTACTCCTTCTTATTCATTATTATCTCCTTTAAAAATAAATATTCAAGAGTTAGTTACCTAGACCTTAGTCAAGAATGGTAAGGAGGAAATCGGAAGGAAGAAGAGCTTATTAAACAGATAAGAGTTTTTTCAAATAAAATTTAATCGTTCATTTTTTCCCATATTGTTGGGTAGAAGCCAATGATTATCAAATTTTTGAAAATGTCAATACTTGATGGGAGCAATTGCAATGTGAATGCTTTTCTTTTAAAAAATTGAGACCATCCAATTCAATACAAGATTTTTGTGTTCTATTTGAAATTAGAGTTGAAAATATCAAAAGGTTTACCTATTTAAAATTATAGCTTTCAACCAAGCTCATTAGCAATAGATTGTGAGTTCCAATTCTTTCCCCGAGACCAAAATAAATAGACTATGGCTTACCTGTTTACAACTTTTCTACGTACGTGTTTGTGATTTATTATTCGACATCTTATAATAACATGTCATTATATATTTTGGCCCTTTTTTTGTTTTTCTTCGATGATCTAGAGCAAAGGACGCATTTATTTAGGTTCCATTGTCTTGAGACTTGAGTGAAATTGATAGCAAGTTTCACCACTGCTTCATTGCACAGTGTATTGGGTTGATTTGTTATTCCCCCTTACTCGAGTTCAAATTGTAATGCTACCTTATTTATTTTCTCCCAAATCATAATTTTTCTTTATTTACAACCCTGCGTAGGTAGCCAAAGTTGATTTTTTTTGAAAATGGGATCAGGTCTCATTCAGTCAATCAATTAACACGTGAATTGTCAAAATTTATATCAGGCCTGGCCCTAGTTTGGATAAGTATAAAAGAGCCAAATCCAACCAAAGTATTACAAAGTTTCATTTCACAGCTTTTCACTTACTTATTAAAGTACCTTGATCAAGATGAAAGCCTTCGTCAAAATAGCTGCATTATTCTTTATCACTATCTTCATAAATCAGATAGTTGGAAGTAATGTGTACAATTTATTCTTAAATTACCCCACAATTTATAATGGTTAATTATTATTTTGTATTTTTTGATCCGAATTATGAAAATGAAGATGGAAATGTTGGAGGAAATGAGAGTCTGATTGAAATAAGTTTAGAAATCACCTCAGAAGTTTTCCAAAAAATTCTATATTGAATAACTGGAAACCTAATTAACTTTTTTGTAAAGGGATATAATTTTTGTTCATTTTCGTTCGTGTATTTCGTTGTGATCAAGAGGGTGTTGGTTGCCACGAGCTACCAAAAAACTGTAAGAGGGTTGGTGAATAATGTAATGGTTATCCTGATAGTTGTCATCCGGATGATGGTACTGAAATTATTTGTCCACTCACGGCTCCTCGCAAGTGCACAAAGTTGTTGTAGACAATAGCAATCATCACGGTCATCCATAATTTAATATATGAATTGGTTTAACATTTTGGGTGTTGGTAAATGTTAATTTAAATCCAATGTATTTATTTACAGGAATGAATTAAATAAATCTATCAATTGGCATTTTAAAAATATATCATTTAAACAGAAGTACGTATAACGAATTATTATGAAGGGTCATCTGATTACTTTTATATTTGTGGTAGTATGAAACTCAATAAATAGTAGCTTTGCTTTTTACAGAGTTTTTTAATTAATTCCTGTAAGGTAATCGGTTTCATTATCCCTTGCATTTCTTTCTGTATAATATATTGAGAAATATATTATGAATTAGTTTGGCCTAAGGTTTACCCTGAAAATTGTAGGTCATATGGTCAAACCAAAAAGCCTCCTAAGAGCATGATATAAGACAACGGATACGTTATCTTATCAGTTTTTGTGTTTACCGGCCTCCAAATAGTATAAAATTTAATTTTTCTAAATGCCGACGTACGATTGAGAATTCCAAAGTAGAAATGCAAAAAAAGAAAATTCAAAAGATGTCTTGGCATTGTTCAAAAAATTCACATGCCTATTGTATTTGGCAAATAAATTGTTGGAAAGGTTTCGTCTCCTTGAAAAGTTCCAATAAATAATTTTAAGTTGTCTTTAAATAAAGAGATTGTGTAATTGTCCAATTAATGTTGGAATTACGCCTGGTGTACTTGGATCCCTTGGATTTTCGCTCAAGCATTTGAAAAATTGGTTCTAGAAAATCTGAACATTGACTAGGTCTTGTCTCGTTTGGCTCCTGTTCGAACTATGCCTTGGAAATACTCACGGGGTTTATCTAATTCAAAATTATTCAATGTAATTCAAGGTAACCGTAATCTGAATCAGCAAACCAATCAGTAAACACTCTTAGCTTGTCATCTACGATATAGTGTTTGGATTGCCGACCTCCCTTGTGTCAATAAAATCATTATTTAATTTAGTTTTGTGGCAGGCTTGAATTTGAGTCATTGCAAAGAATAATAGAAACATTTGATTCAGAAAATTAGCAATTCTAGATGGTCGATAAGAACTGTAGAGAATCGAAACAACAAGAAACTAGTAATTATGACTATTTTAAAAATCGAATTGGTCTGGATTAGCTGTGATATAAGGAATGAAAAATGTGGCTTAATAATTAATAGAAAATTAAATTATTTGATAATTAGGTCCATGTTTTTACGTTAGAATTAGAAAACATGAACTATATAGAAACACTTGCGTTTCAACTATGAACTCGACGAGTTTCGCGATCTGGTCAACACACAGTCAATTTGATAAAAAATCGTAAGTTAAGTTTTTCGGTTTGTTTTCTTCCGTGATATATTGATATGTTTTAAAGCAAAATCAAGTTGGAAGCAGTTTACGCTAAAAGTTACATCATGTTGAACCACACGCGCTGATAATCAATAAATAATTTTTATTGGCCCTAAATGTTAACTAAACTAGAAGACAGAAAATTAAATACCACTGGATATTTGCACTGCCAACTGTATTAAATAAAATGAAAATGAAAAAATCAAGTGTTTACCCGACAGAAATTGTTTTATATCTGGGATTACAAATTGCGCATTAAAAAATTACCTTGTTTACTTACAAATTGTTGCACAGCTAAGATTAAGGCTTAATAGAGAGGCTTTTATTACTTCTCAAATCTTTATTGTACTGTTTGTAAATTTCCATTATTTCAATCCTGAGTAATTTGTGTATAAATCCTCACGCGGTCCTGCAAATTCCCTTTTTGTTATTTTAAAAATGAAGTTTGCAGAACATCTCTCAGCTCATATTACACCAGAATGGCACAATCAGTACATCAGATACGACGTAAGCTTGACTTACTTTAATTTGAGATTTTAATTTGAACTTTTATATTTTTTTTATTTAGGAACTGAAAAAGTTGCTTATTCATCGGCTAGAAAAATCTCCAGGTAACGAAAATCCTGCAGCGCAGTCGACCTATATGGACAAGTTTGAAAGAGATTTTTTTGAAATATTAACTCAAGAAAGCCAAAAAGTCAACTCATTTTTCACAGGTAGATTTTGTAAGTAAACTTTGATTAAATACAATACTTGTATATAACCAACTAACGCCTACTGTAGAAAAACTTGCTGAATCAACAAGAAGAACGTTGGAATTAAAAAATGAATTGACATATTTAATTTCACCTTCGGAATCGTATGGAAGAGATTCACCAGTTCCTGAGGTTCAAATTCCAAGAAAAAAACTAGAAAAACTAAAGCATGGACTCATCCTTGCATTCAGTGAAGCTTATTTGGCTCTAATCCTACTTCAAAATTTTCAAGAATTAAATTATCAAGGATTTAGAAAACTTTTAAAAAAACATGATAAATTATGGTGCACTGAAAACGGGAGAAGATGGTTTCGGAAAAGAATTGATCCCTTGCCTTTTCACAAGGACAACTCTGTCGATGGTTTGATTCATCAAGTAGAAAATCTTGTTGCGACGCATTTACTCGATGGTTTGATAAATTATGGTGCACTGAAAATGGGAGAAGATGGTTTCGAAAAAGAATTGATCCCTTGCCTTTTCACAAGGACAACTCTGTCGATGGTTTGATTCATCAAGTAGAAAATCTTGTTGCGACGCATTTACTCGATGGTGACATGCACAAAGCTATGAAAAAACTTAGGGTTCCTCCCCTTTCTACAAATACGGCGCCAACGTTTCTCCTTGGTTTTTTGGTAGGAGTACTGCTTGTTTTTATTCTTGCTATTTTTACAACCATATCTGACAATCCGGATGACTATGATTGGGAAACAATCACACGACTTTATCGAGGTCCATTTTTTCTCAACTTGTTTATATTTTTCATCGGTTTGAATATTTACGGTTGGAGAGCCCATGGTGTGAATCATATCCTCATTTTTGAAATTGACCCAAGAAATCATCTGTCGGCTCAGAATATTCTAGAAGTTGCGTTTTTTCTTCATTGCGTATGTGCTGGAAGTATTTTAGTGTTTCTGAGATCCGAAGATCTGGGCATTGGGACTTATACGAGTCCAATGGCTCTGCTTGTATTTTACCTTGTGTTTCTATTCAACCCAACAAATACTTTTTGGAGAAGTGGAAGAGCTTGGGTTATCAGAAAAATGGTAAGTAAAGTAAATTAAAAAATTAGTCATTTGTAAGCATTTTATTGTTTGGGGTAATATGAGATAATTAGGGGATACATGATTTATATATTTAATTCGATTCCTACTGTTTTTGCAAAAAACAAAAATAAAATAAGATATTTTGATATTTCCAGCTACGCGTTATAACAGCCCCATTCCATAAAGTTGGTTTTGCAGACTTTTGGCTAGCTGATCAGCTTACGTCCTTGACCCAATGTATTTTGGATGTCCAATATTTGATTTGTATTTATATATGGGCTGATGAGTGTCTCTCCTTATATTTTACCTTGTGTTTCTATTCAACCCAACAAATACTTTTTGGAGAAGTGGAAGAGCTTGGGTTATCAGAAAAATGGTAAGTAAAGTAAATTAAGAAATAAAAAAATTAGTCATTTGTAAGCATTTTATTGTTTGGGGTAAGATGAGATAATTAGGGGATACAAGAGATATATTTTTAATTCCGATTCCTACTGTTTATGCAAAAAACAAAAATAAAATCAGATATTTTGATATTTCCAGCTCCGTGTTATAACAGCCCCATTCCATAAAGTTGGTTTTGCAGACTTTTGGCTAGCTGATCAGCTTACGTCCTTGACCCAATGTATTTTGGATGTCCAATATTTGATTTGTATTTATATATGGGCGGATGAGTGTCTCTATGGTGGAGTTGAAGGCGAGGAACAAAAGGAATGCAATTGTGGACACCCATCTAATTATATTCGCCCAGTGCTACGTTGCTTACCTGCGTGGTTTCGATTTCTCCAATGCCTGAGGCGATATTATGACTCCAGGGAAAAGTTTCCACATCTTTACAATGCAACCAAATATGGTTGTAGTTTCTTTGTCGTCATATTTTCAAACGTGTATAGAAATGTGTCAGGTAAGCAGAGACAAATAAATGGGGTAATATGCGACGGATTTTTTATTGGGGTAATGTGCGATGATTTAAAAAATAACTATTTAGAGACTGACCACGACAGCGGCCTAGCTAGGACATTCGTAGGCCTATGGATATGCGCGGGAATAGTTTCATCATGCTATTCGTATTTTTGGGACATACGAATGGATTGGGGTCTGTTTGACCAAAATGTCAAAGAAAATAAATTTCTAAGAGAAGAAATTGTATACAATAAAGTTTATTATTATTTGGCCATCGTAGAAGATCTGATTCTCAGATTTTCCTGGGCTGTTCAGCTATCTTTGACTGAAATGGGAGGAATGACTTCAGAATTAGTTACGACTTGCTTGGCTCCTGCTGAACTAATCAGGTATGTCCAAAATAACTGACCTTTGCAAATATCAAATTGCAATAGCAGCAGGTTTTTTTTTGTTTATCTAGACGATTCATATGGAATTTTTTCCGGTTGGAGAATGAGCATTTGAATAATTGTGGGAATTTTCGAGCTGTTCGAGATATATCCATTGTTCCAGTATTGAAATCCTTTCATGAGGATGATAAAAGCAACTTGTCATTTCCAACCAGTCCTAGTTCTCCTGCCCTTGATTCAAATTCAAATTTTGTAGTACGATTTACATTTCCAGATAAAAATGAATGAAATAAATGACAAGGCAAAGTTTTAAAAAAATGTTTTTAGTATTCTTATTTGAATAAATATTGGTGGGTTTGGCAACTATGCCTTCCAGTTGTTCGATTTACTTGACAAGTTCCACCAACTCAACCTTGAAGCTCTAATTCTTACTACGCATTTACGCATAGGAAATTAAATAAAAGTGCACATTGCACCTGCTTTTTCAGTCGCATTATACGTACGTGCGTGATTTGACAGACAAACAGGAACAGACCTTTCAAAGCCTGGCCTGGCCTGGCCTTGCATTGCTTTGCCTTTGCTCGTGCTAATGCATAAGTTTAGGATATTCATAATGTTAAAAATAATTAATGGTATATGCCTTCCAGTTGTTCCATTTCCTTGACAAGTTCATCCAACTCAACCTTGAAGCTCTAATTCTTACTACGCATAGGAAATTAAATAAAAGTGCACATTGCACCTGCTCTTTCAGTCGCATTATACGTACGTACGTGATTTGACAGACAAACAGAAACAGACCTTTCAAAGCCTGGCCTGGCCTGGCCTTGCATTGCATTGCTTTGCCTTTGCTCGTGCTAATGGGTAAGTATAGGATATTCATAATGATAAAAATAACATCAGTCCGATAACACTTGGCCTAGTACTATGCATGCATCGCATGGGACAGGCATGCATAGCATAGTCACGTCTGATCTATTTTTTATTGTCTAGTCAGTTAAGCAGTAGAAAGGAAGCAAACCAAATGCAAATGCATTGGATGGATAAATTAGGGCAACCAACAACACGGGCTAATTCCACTTATTTTCAAAGCCTGGCCTGGCCTGGCCTTGCATTGCTTTGCCTTTGCTCGTGCTAATGCATAAGTTTAGGATATTCATAATGTTAAAAATAACACAAGTCCGATAACACTTGGCCTAGTACTATACATGCATCGCATGGGACAAGCATGCATAGCATAGGCACGTCTGATCTATTTTTTATTGTCTAGTCAGCTAAGTAAGCAGTAGAAAGGAAGCAAACCAAATGCAAATGCATTAGCATTGGATGGATAAATTAGGGCAACAAACAACACGGGCTAATTCCACTTATTACTCACTCACTTGCATTTTACATAAACAGTAACAGTATTAGTACTGACAAGTAAAAAACATTGACATTAAAAAAATATTCCAGAGTGAAAGTTCATCGTCCCTGCCTCTTGCCTGGTGGAAAAGTTTATGGAATAGTTTGTCTTGACTCTTGGGTTTTAATTTTGCACTTTGCCCTTTGATTGTCAAACCATAATATTATTTTGTTCATTTGCGGTTTTGGTTTTGGAATGGAAAGGAAAATCAATCATTCGGCTAGACCGTGAAAATATTATCTACATACGAGCAGACACCGATTGTGGAAAAATTGATGGAATAATTTGTCTTGACTCTTGAGTTTTAATTTTGCACTTTGCCCTCCGATTGTCAAACCATAATATTATTTTGTTCATTTGCGGTTTTGGTGTTGGAAAATCAATCATTCGGCTAGACCGTGAAAATATTATCTACATACGAGCATACATCGAACCACAATTTATTGGTTTAAGCTCAGTTCGATTCCAGTTCCTGTACGTCATTTATATTCAGAGTTGTTATATTTTTACTTTGCCAAAAATAATCTACAACAATGGACGGTCCAACTCAATTAGTAGTGAAAAATGGTCATGACGTACTCAGGCAATTCAAGTCCTAGTCCCCATAGTCTGGGGAAGAGAAATAACTCGACAGATTCCTCCTCTAGTGGTGACTCTGGCTGTTGCATGAATTACGTGTCAAGGCAAAAACCTGGCTCAACTATGACCTTTGACCCTTATCAAAGTCTGACCAAACAAATTGAGGCAAGGGTTGAGTCTGCAGATCCATTCTTTTCTCTGGAATTCTTCCCCCCTAGGACAAAGGCAGGGGCTGTTAATCTATTGGCCAGGTAAATTCAAAAAATGACAATGACCTTCAGAACCCATTTAAATTTTTTTTCTTATGCTAGATTGGACAGAATGAGGTCAGGCTCACCCTTGTTCTGTGACATCACGTGGCATCCAGCCGGCAACCCTAGTGGTGACTCTGAGACGTCTTCCCTAACAATTGCCTCGGCTGCCTTAAATTATTCTGGACTTAACACAATGCTTCATATGACTTGTAGTGAACAGACCATCGGTGACATCAATCGTAATTTGGCAAGAGCTAAGGAAGTCGGGATAAGGAATATTCTGGCATTGAGGGGAGGTAAGCCAAGCCAAGCGAAGGTTTGACCTTTGACCTATAAATGCTTAACACTAATTTCCTTCCAGACCGCCGTGAGTCTACGACCCCCAGTGACTTATCCTATGCTGTACAGAATGAGGTCAGGCTCACCCTTGTTCTGTGACATCACGTGGCATCCAGCCGGCAACCCTAGTGGTGACTCTGAGACGTCTTCCCTAACAATTGCCTCCGCTGCCTTAAATTATTCTGGACTTAACACAATGCTTCATATGACTTGTAGTGAACAAACCATCGGTGACATCAATCGGAATTTGGCAAGAGCTAAGGAAGTCGGGATTCGGAATATTCTCGCATTGAGGGGAGGTAAGCCAAGCCAAGCGAAGGTTTGACCTTTGACCTAAAAATGCTTAACACTAATTTCCTTCCAGACCGCCGTGAGTCCTCAGCCACCCCCAGTGACTTATCATATGCTGTTGAATTAGTCCAACACATTAGACAAGAGTATGGGGATTATTTTGTGATTGGTGTTGCTGGTTACCCCACGGGGCATCCTGAGGCGCCAAGCTACGAGGAGGATTTGAAACATTTAAAAGCCAAAGTCGACGCAGGGGCAGAGTTCATCATAACTCAATTATTTTTTTCCCCTGATATTTTTATCAAGTTTGTAGAAGATTGTCGAAAGATTGGGATTAGAGTTCCAATTATTCCTGGGGTTATGCCTATTCAGGTCAGTAATTAAATTTCATCTCATTGCTCAACTAAACTGTAAAATATTTTTTTCCCACCATTAGAGTTTTGAATCTTTGCGTCACATGACCAAATTATCTAAATTACAAGTCCCACAAGAAATTCTAGATGTTTTGATTCCTCTAAAAGAAAATGACGAAGCGATACGGAATTTTGGGATTCATCAGGCTGTGCAAATGATCAAAGAATTGTTCAAATCTGGCACTGCTCCAGGCATTCATTTTTACACACTAAATCGGGAAGTTGCAGTGGTTTCAATTGCTAAACAATTAGGTCTTTGGTGTTGTGACCCCCAGCGGCCTTTGCCTTGGAAGGTCATTCCTTCTGCTAAACGATGTGGGGAAGCAGTTCGTCCAATATTTTGGTCATCTCGTCCAAACGCATATATTCATCGGACTCAGCATTGGGATGAATTTCCAAATGGTCGTTGGGGCTCTGCTGAATCTCCTGCTTTTGGGGAACTGAAGGACTATTATTTATTTTTTCTAAAATCTCAGAGCCCAACACAAGAGCTGATTGCAATGTGGGGGGAACAAATAAAAAATGAGCAAGATGTGTGGAAAGTTTTTTACAACTACTTGTCTGGGTGTAAGAATGAGAATGGGGTTAAGGTAAATGTCAAAGGTTAATTAGAAATAAATTATATACTTATGTAAATTACTTGATTTTAATCCAAGGTCACCCGAATTCCATGGAATGACGCAGAGCTAAGTCCAGAAACAAATGCAATTGTTGGTCATCTAGTCAAAATGAACCAACGTGGAGTGCTGACCATCAATTCACAACCGAGGGTCAACGGGGTCAAAAGTAGTGACCCAGTTCATGGGTGGGGTACCTCAGGGGGGTATGTGTATCAGAAAGCATATCTAGAATTTTTCACAAGTGGAAGAAATGTTGCAGTTTTGAAAAATTTACTTCCTCACTACCCACAAATCAATTATCATATTATCAACAAGAATGTAAGTTGACCTTAAGAGCTGGAATTGTATTTAAATTAAATTTTGANTATGTGTATCAGAAAGCATATCTAGAATTTTTCACAAGTGGAAGAAATGTTGCAGTTTTGAAAAATTTACTTCCTCACTACCCACAAATCAATTATCATATTATCAACAAGAATGTAAGTTGACCTTAAGAGCTGGAATTGTATTTAAATTAAATTTTGACCTTTGACCTTTGACCAGGGCAAGTACAACTACTCTAACGCCCATAGTCAACGACCTATCGCAGTCACTTGGGGTGTATTTCCTGGGAGATGAAATTATTCAGCCAACGGTGGTTGACCCGGAGACTTTTTTAGTGTGGAAAGATGAGGCATTTGCTCTGTGGGAAGAACAATGGGGCAAATTGTATGAAGAAGACTCGGTCTCTCGTCAAATTATCGCGGACATTGCAAATAATTATTATTTGGTCAATTTGGTTGACAATGACTATCCAATGGATTCTTGTTTGTGGGAACTCATTGAGCGAATGTTAGAAATCGTTGAGGTCCAGGAAAATAAGAAGTTTGAGTTTGTACATTTAAAGAACGAATAAAAAACTATTTACTATTTAGCTATATTTTTCCATTAGTCAATCGTTAATTTGCTTTGCTTACGAGTGCAATGAATTAAATTGATGAATTGAAGGTTAGTGGAGTCGTCTATTTTTAAGTTACGTATTAATTTAGCGTTGGGCTGCCCCCGTCAGTTTTCTTCCTTCAAAATTGACTGAATTAGTTTTGCTTTGATCTAGTCATGATAAAAGTTAACTAGTTTTGTTTCTATTATCGTCCAAGTTAATTTTTGTCAATTGACACAAGTACAATTGTAGTAGGTGCGTAGTATGAATAGACTGACGGAACACTCTCAACTATTTTATTATTACAAACAGTCTCGCTATAAACACAAAAATATTATTTATTTTTCTGCTGGTTGAAACTTTTGAAAAAATGTACAACCTCTCAAGCAAATTTATATTTTTGACATTTTGTTTAGCCTTGGCTTTTCCACCAAATGTGGTTGGGTTCAAGAAAATTTATATTTCAGATTTCAGAGCATACACTTCCCTCTCAACTTTAATAAACGAGTTTTCAAAATATGGAACTATTGTGGATGCAGTTCTTTTAATTAATGATGAAGGGGAATCGACAAATGCAATTATAGAGGTTATTAATTTTAATAGTAATTAAAAACAAAAATACTAATCAAATGACGTGTGTAGTATTTGACTGACAAAGGAACTAATGATGCAATCAATGGTTGGGATGGAAAATATTGGAATGGAAAAATTATCCGAGTTTTCCCACATGGAAATTCTTAAACATCAAAGTATATGAAAGGCTCGTTTTACAGTTGGTCAATAGAAGCAATCAATAAAAATCAAGAAATAATGTGTAGAACTCAACTACTTGTGTGAGTTTAAATAAATTTTGAGGTCGTACTACTGTCCAAGAACCTGTCAACTTCAAAATGAGAACAGACTTTATTTTGTGCCAAGTATGCACATATACGCTTATTGCCTCCCTATGCCTGGTCTTGCTTTACCTTTCGCAAAGGAAAAAGACCCTGCCTGACTAAGATTTTAAAAAAATTATGCAGGTGTTCACATTCACGTGTTCGTACTTTTTTTTTTGATTCCTTTCTTTTGCTTAGTTTCCCATATAACTAAAATTTTTAACAAGGGCATTTTACATCCTATTCTGTATATAATACGTGTTTCCGTATTTCCAATAGAATGGACATTAAATTAATAGATTTCCAATTTCGACCTTAGAAAATTGAAGTGAATACAATATTTTCCAAGTAGGTGAAAAATTAGGTGCATTGTTGCATAAGAATGGTTTGGTAAAAATGTAATTTGTAAATGAAAATTTGGCGGCAACGAGGAATAAATTTTAACTTGGCTAAAACTAAATTAAGTGATTAAATTCACTTAAATATAAGAGAGAATTACGATTTTGATTTTTGATATTCTGGTACTAGTGCATAGAGTATATCCTTATCTATGGCAATTACCAATTTTTTCACAAGCGCGCGCATTTTCCAAAACCGTAACCGGAATCTTGCTGCTGAATACAATTGCGTGATTGACATTCATTCCCAGATGCACAGTCTACACCTTCACCTTGTGAATAAAATTGAATACATTTGTGC
>WJEZ01001032.1:0-20541 GCA_009869925.1 Thalassaphorura encarpata | reverse complement strand
TACAAAGACAAGGGACATTTTCGACTCAAATCTATACAAGATATCATGCAAAATCTTGAGGATCATAATGTGAGCATTTCAGCCATGAAAGGTTCCAGATACGCAAAACCATTTCAAGAAGAAATCTTATATTGGGAAAAAACTCTTTCTCTAATCAATGACGTTCTTGAAATATTTCTCAACGTACAACGCCAATACATTTATTTGGAAAATATATTCATGGGTGAAGATATTCGGAGACAGCTGCCTAAGGAGACAAAACTTTTTGATGAAATTAACGACTGTTGGAAAGAAATCACACAAAATATGGCATCGGATAGTTTCGCAATCGCAGCGACTCATCGTGAAGGATTAATTCCTCTTCTCCAAGATTTATCTGAACGTCTTGAATTGATTCTAAAATCTTTGGAAATATTTTTGGAAGCAAAACGTCAAATGTTCCCTAGATTCTATTTCATTAGTAATGATGATTTACTGGAAATCCTTGGGAATTCTCGAAGTCCAGAAAATGTGCAACCTCATCTTAAAAAGTTGTTTGACAATATTCATAAAATCAAACTGGTAAAACAACCATATTCTCATAAATATGAGTGTCAAGGAATGATATCCGGGGATGGAGAATATGTTGAATTTATCAAATCCTTCATAATTGATGGACCAGTTGAGATTTGGCTCACACAAGTTGAGACAGAGATGAGAATAGCTATGAAACAAGCTTTGATTAAAACAAGAGCAGATTTAAGAAAAAATCTTAACCGAAGAGATACATGGATCAAACAATTCCCTGGACAGCCTGGTATTACCTCAGCTCAAATACAATGGACGACGAGTGTGACAAGAGCACTTTATCAAGGTGAAGTGCAAAATGTCAAAAATCCATTGAAGAAAGTCCGACACAAGTTGAACAAAATTTTGAACAAGTATTCGGTTGCAATTCGTGGGTCATTGCCGAAAATCCAAAGACTCAAAATTGTTGCAATGGTCACAATTGAAATTCATAATCGAGACGTTGTTGACAAAATGTATAAAATGGATTGTCGGGATATGAATTCCTTTGATTGGCTTCAGCAATTACGATTTTATTGGGAAAAAGATATTACTGATTGCATGGCGAGACAAACAAACACATTCTTTGTATATGGTAAGATGATAATACCAAAATTAGTACTGGACTCGATTATAAATTAAATTACTAAATTTTAGGCTACGAATACTTGGGAAATAGTGGGCGCCTGGTTGTAACTCCTCTAACAGATAGGTAAGCCGCTGTTCATTACAATACAAAATTCATATAAATTTTATCATTGAAATTTTAGATGTTATGTAACATTAACGACTGCACTTTTTCTTCATCGAGGAGGAAGCCCGAAGGGCCCTGCAGGGACAGGTAACGAAGAAGAAGCAAAAAATTAATGAAAATAAATCACATTATTGCTTTTTCATTTATAACTACAGGGAAGACTGAGACTACAAAAGATTTGGGGAAAAATCTGGGGATCTTTGTAATTGTAGTTAACTGTTCTGAAGGGTTGGATTACAAAAGTATGGGGAAAATGTTTTCTGGTCTTGCCCAAACTGGATGTTGGGGATGTTTCGATGAATTTAACAGGTAAATAGTTATAAGCGATTCACTTGATTTGAGAGAAAATTGTACTTTCTTTTTTCCAACAGAATTAACATCGAAGTATTGTTCCGTAGTGGCTCAACAAATCATGTGTATTCTTCAAGCGTTGTCTAATAATCAGAAACGATTTTTCTTTGAAGGCTACGATATCAGACTGATATGGTCTGTAGGTATGTTACAATGCATTGATACATTTGAAACAGTTAAAACGTAAAGATTATTTAACTTGATATGATTTTCTTACCAACCAGGGTTGTTCGTGACTATGAATCCAGTTAGTAATCAGATCAAAAAATATTTTAGATTCGGAGCTGGAAATAATAAAATTCTTGATAACTAACTTTTGTTTTCTTTTTAGGGCTACGGTACGCTTCTGTCAATTTGAAACAATCAATGAAGGATGCCATTGATGAATAAATTGAATTTTATTAATTAAAAATTGTCTATGAAATATAAACTAATGTGGTCTAAAACTATTATAATTTTCACAGCTGGTCGAACTGAGCTTCCTGATAATCTTAAGGCAATGTTCCGTCCAATTGCCGTAAGTAGTAACATAAAAATATAAATTGAACATCGTGAAATAAAAACCTCAATAATAATAATTTTTAAACAGATGATTGTTCCTGATACAAATTTAATCGCTGAGATTGTGCTTTTTGGGGAAGGATTCCGGGATACTCGAGTCTTGGCCAGGAAAGTGGACACGTTGTATGCATTAGCGAAACAACAATTGAGTAAACAAGATCACTACGATTTTGGTTTGAGAAGCATGGTATTATTTTCACCAATTCTTATGAAATTAGATTCTTACAAAATGTCGAGTGCAATTGCAATATTTCAATTCTTCATAATTTCCAGGTTGCACTTTTGAGATATGCGGGTCAGAAAAGGCGACAAAGTCAAACAATGACTGACGCTGAGGTTTTTCTATTATATAAATAATTTTGTTATGCTGAATTGAAATAATAATGAATCAATCTCCACTGGGTTAGATTTTAATTTTGGCCATGCGTGACATGAACATTCCTCGTTTGACTTCAGACGACGTTCCACTGTTTAGTGGTGTTATTAGAGATCTTTTCCCAAATGTTGAACCACCACAATTTGATTATGGAATTCTTCTCAAAGCTCTCGAAGAACAACTTATTGCATCTGGCTATCAAGTACTTTTTTATGCAATGAATAAGCGATAAATAAAACCTTACTTTAACAATATTTTATTCACTTCAATAGGCCACACCTAAAGCCATTCTGAAATGTTTGGAACTTTACAATACTAAAAATTCCAGACATTCAGTAATGCTTGTCGGTAGGACCGGAAGTGGAAAATCTGTAACGTGGAAAAACTTGAGAGACTCAATGACTGCTCTGGCGAGGATAAATGAACCCGGCTTCGTTGCAGTCAAGGTTAATTGATTTTTAAACCTTGCCTTGAATAGAATTGATGGAATATATACTTGAATTCTTTTCAGGAATTTGTTGTTAACCCAAAAGCCTTAGATCTAGCAGAACTTTATGGAGAATTTGACCTGAGTACGAATGAATGGGCAGTACGGGGTCATATCTTCAATTATGCGAACAACATGCGCTGGTAATTTAAGTCTGAAATGGTCAAAAATAAAAGATATTGTTAAAATCTTGTTATTTCTCTAAATACAGACGAGAAACCTGATCAGAAATGGTTATTGTTTGATGGACCAGTCGATGCCGTTTGGATTGAAAATAGTGAAATTTTAACCTTTATATCATCTGAATTCTCAATTAAACAGACTTTTTATTCAGATTTCTTTTATATTTACAGTGAATTCTGTCATGGACGATAATAAAATTCTGACACTAATCAACAGCGAAAGAATATCAATGCCAGAACAAGTTTCACTTCTTTTCGAAGTGGACAATTTGACTGTAGCATCTCCAGCTACAGTTTCTCGTTGTGGTATGGTTTACAGCGATTACAGAGATCTTGGATGGAAACCCTATATAGAATCATGGTTGGGTCGACAGAAAAAGCAAAAAATTGCTGATGAGGTACGAGCATTAATTAAATTTGAATTTAGCTGTACATAATTTTAACATATATTTGAAATTTAGTATCGGAAAAATGTTGATGCTTATTTGGAAATTACACTCGATTTCAAAGCAGAGAATTGCAAAGACGTGGCCGCAACGACAGAGTTGAATCTTGTCATTGCACTTACTCGTCTAGTCGACTCTTTAGCAACAAAGGAAAACGGGTGCAATCCAAAGGATGATAATACTTTTGATGTGATGGTCCGATATTATTTCATGTTCAGGTGAGTTGAAAGTTATTACAACCTCAAAGGATGTCAAATTACTCATAAATTGACTTTGCTAGTCTCATTTGGTCCGTTTGCTGTACTGTTGATGAAGATGGACGAAAGAAAATTGATGGATTCCTCCGAGAAACAGATCCAATTTTTCCAGCAAAGGATTCAGTTTATGATTATTATGTCGAGCCAAAGTCAAGGAGTTTAGTTCATTGGGAAAGTCAGCTCACTGCTAATTGGAAATATGATGAAGAGTAAAAAGCTCAAAATTCATATAGTTTCATGCTTGTGCTCATGCTCAACTTTATTTTAGATTACCATTCTTCAAAATTGTTGTACCAACTGTGGATACGGTTCGGTACAATTACGTCCTGTCAAATTTATTAAAAAATTCATTCCCGGTTTGCGTCATTGGTCCAGTCGGAACTGGTAAGTTGGCATTTAGATTAAATTTATTTGGAAGATATTTAAACTTTTGGTTTCTTTAGGAAAAACATCTGTGGTCCAGTCAGCCCTTCAAAATTTGGATCCAGAATTCTACGGTGTCTTAACAATTAACATGTCTAGTCAAGTGAGTTTTTATCCTAAAAAATTCAGAATGTTTTAGACTAATATTTTCATTATTTATGACGACATCCGGCAACGTACAAAATTTTATTGAGAGTCGATTGGAACGTCGAGCTAAAGGTGTTTTTGCACCTCCTGGTGGAAAGAGCTTGTTGACTTTTATGGATGATTTGAATATGCCGGCAAAAGGTAGAAGCATTTTTAACAAGTTAAACTTCGTTGAACTAAAAACTACTGGGACTATTTTTGTTATTTCTAGACGTATACGGATCACAACCGCCGCTAGAACTCGTGAGACAATGGTTGGATTATAAATTCTGGTATGATCGCCAAACTCAATCTGCAAAAGTGATTTCGGTAAGAGATGAAAAATAAAAGCTCAACGAGGATACGCGAGATTTCGAATTGATTTCCTATTTTAGAATATGTTCTTGGTTGCGGCTATGGGTCCTCCTGGCGGAGGCCGTACTGTTATCTCACCTCGACTACAAAATATATTTTCTGTCATTAATATGACTTTCCCTGAAGAAAGTCAAATTAAAAGAATTTTCTGCACCATGTTGAATCAAAAGATGGCTAAATTTGACCCAGAAGTCAAAGGAATCGGTAAGAACCCAAAAAAAATAAAACACCAATAGTTTCATTAAATACTCACGAAATTCGTTCTTGTACCCACAGCTGATCCTCTGACAAATGCCACGATTGACTTATACCGTTCTGTAGCAGAGAAAATGTTACCGACACCGAATAAAATTCATTATTTATTCAATCTACGAGATATTTCACGGGTAATTCGCGACAGCGACAACTGATAATGTGATCAGTTTTGAAGTATTAAAATAAAATAAAACATCAAAAATTTATCAATTTATTAAATAGGCACATCTTTGAAATTGTTCTTGTACCCACAGCTGATCCTCTGACAAATGCCACGATTGACTTATACCGTTCTGTAGCAGAGAAAATGTTACCCACACCGAATAAAATTCATTATTTATTCAATCTACGAGATATTTCACGGGTACTTCGCGACAGCGACAACTGATAATGTGATCAGTTTTGAAGTATTAAAACTCTAATGAATTATTTATCCAATTCAGATTTACCAGGGATTGTTGAGATCGGATAAAAAGTTTCAAGATAACAAGATTGCATTTGTTCCTCTGACAAATGCCACGATTGACTTATACCGTTCTGTAGCAGAGAAAATGTTACCGACACCGAATAAAATTCATTATTTATTCAATCTACGAGATATTTCACGGGTAATTCACGACAACTGATGATGTGATCAAATTTGAAGTATTAAAATTCTAATGAATTATTTATCCAATTCAGATTTACCAGGGATTGTTGAGATCGGATAAAAAGTTTCAAGATAACAAGATTGCATTTGAAAAACTTTGGTTTCACGAATGCATTCGAGTGTTTCACGATAGACTAGTCGACGAGACGTGAGTAAAAACATTTTAATAATTTTCTAGAATTAGTATCTGTAATAATAATTCTATTTTACCCATATTAAGTGACCGAGAATGGTTCATCGCTTGCTTAGCAGAAAAATTGGGATCTCACTTGGATCAAACAATGCAAAGCGTGTGTCCCAATCGAATTCTTCCAATTTTTGGAGATTTCCTAAATACTGGTCGTGTTTATGAGGATATGAAAGATCCAAAAGCTGTTCGAAGTTTTATGACAGAATCAGCTCTGCCGGCTTATAACGCTTTACCAGGATGCATTCCCATGAATTTGGTATTCTAAATCCTATCTATGAAAAATTAAGAGTTGAATTAATTCTTACATTTACCTTTGCCCCTGAAGGTTCTTTTCAAAGAAGCTATTGAGCACATTAGCAGAATAGCCAGAGTTATATCTCAACCCAAGGGAAATATGATGGTTGTTGGGATCGGTGGACATGGTCGTCAGTCTTTGAGTCGTTTGGCCACTTTCATTTGTGAATTTATGATTTATGAGATTGAAGTGAACAAAAGATACCGAAAGCCCGAGTTTAGGGAGGATATTAAAAAGATTTATAGGCGAACTGGTTGTGATAACAAGAGTTGTTGTTTCATTATGAACGATACGCAGGTAAAAGAATTAGAATAGAATAACACATATAGATTTCTATTATATGACAATGACAAAATATTTAGATTATGGATGACGCATTCCTCGAAGACATTAATAATATTCTGAGCAGCGGGGAAGTTCCCAATTTGTACAAAGCAGATGAATTTGAAGATGTCAAAAATACGATTGGGAAATCAGCAGCTCGAGCTGGTTATCAGGAAACGAATGAAGGTGTTTTCAAATTTATGATTGATCGAGTACAATCAAATTTACATGTCATTCTCTGTATGAGTCCAATTGGAGATTCATTCAGGTACGCCAAAGAAAGTGTTGCGATTTTCTATAATTCTGTTCTTACAATTCTCGTACTACTAAATAAATAGACATCGCGTACGCCAGTATCCTGCTTTGGTTAACTGCACGACGATTGATTGGTTTGATCGTTGGCCAAAAGAAGCTTTGCTTGAAGTGGCTCATCGTTGGCTCGCTGATGTTACGTTAGACGAAAGGTCGCAATTTGCTCAGGTGAATAATTTTAATTGTCTACATAAAATTCCATGTCTCAGCGTGCCCCATTTTCTTGAATTCTTCGACTAATAGGCCTTTACGTTGTATTTTAGGATGAAATGCGAACAAGTTGTGCCACGATGTTTTCATCAATTCATTTTTCAGTCACAGATTATTGTCAAGTAATGTTAATTGAAATGAAGAGACACAACTACGTCACACCAATCAATTATTTGGAACTTGTTTCGGGATACAAAATGTAAGTAAGCGGTCACTCAAAGTGGAAATAAATTAATTTAAACTTGATCTCTGTGAACAGATTGCTTGCGGAAAAAAGAAAAGAAATAGGAGAGGCGATTCATAGATTGAAAACTGGGTTAGCCAAAATTATTGAAACTGCTGCCAAAGTAGAAGAAATGAAAGAGGATCTTGAAGTTTCTCAACGCAGAGGTATGAATTTTTGCAGCGAATGTTTTTGAGTCAAGAACTAATGATCGATGCGAATTTTTTAGTTGCTGAGTATCAAGTAATTTGTGATAATTTCTTGGAACAAATTGTGAAACAAAAGGCTGAAACGGATATTCAAGCTGTAATTGTGGAGCAAAAAAGAGAGCGCGTTTCAGTTGAGGAAAAGGAATGCCACATAATGGCAAAACAAGCTTATGTAGAACTTGAAGCTGCTCTTCCAGCATTGAATGAGGCTATAGCGGTCAGGAAATATAAAAATGATGTGAAAAGGCTTCAAACTATGTTAAACAAATAAAATGTTCTTATTATTAGGCCTTAGCGGCTCTAAATAAAAAGGATTTGGCAGAAGTTAAATCATACACAAACCCACCTCCTCTAGTTGCCAAAGTCATGGAAGCTGTGATGGTTCTCAAGGGCTACAAGAAACCGACATGGAAAGAAGCAAAAAAAGAACTGGGAGATCCAGATTTTCTAAAAGAAGTAAACTTTTACTATTTAAACAACTGCTGTGATAATTAACTCCGATATTTGTATTTGCAGCTCCAAGAGTTTGACAAAGATCATATCAAAGACATTACACTGATAAAATTGCAAAAATACATCAATTTCGAAGGATTTATACCTGACCTCATTGGGAAGATATCTTTCGCAGCTAAATCCCTTTGCATTTGGGTAAGAGCAATGGATCTTTATGGAAAAATTTACAATCAAAAAGTAGCACCAAAGAAAGCAGCATTGGATGAGGCTGAGGAACAACTAAGGGAGAAACGTAAAATCCTAGCTGAAGCTGAAGCTAAAATTCGTGAATTAGAAGCAATTTTGGAAAGATTAAGGAAAGAATTAGAAGAAAAGTTGGCTGAAAAAGAAGCACTTGCGAGAAAAGCAGAAGAACTACTCAGAAAATTGAACAGAGCGACTATGCTAGTCGAGGGATTGTCTGGTACGTGACAAATATATTTTTATTTTGTATTTTAAATAATTTGGCTCTTCTTGTTATTCAGGCGAGAGAGTTCGATGGGAACAAACGATCAAGACACTGATAGAAAAATTGAGTACTGTGGTTGGAGATTGTCTCTTGGCTGCAGCATGTCTTTCTTACATTGGCCCATTTTTATCCAATTATCGGGAAGAAATGGTTAAACAATGGATTAAGGAAGTTCGAGACTTGCTTATTCCATGTGCTGCTGACTACAGTTTCTGTGAATTCCTGAGCTACCCAACGACAGTTCGTATTTGGAATATTCAGGGTCTTCCGCGAGATTCTTTTAGTACAGAAAACGGTGTCATTGTCACACGGGGTAGAAGAACTCCACTCATGATTGACCCTCAGACCCAAGCCCTCAAATGGATTAAAAATATGGAGAGCTCGAATGTAAAATAATTTATTATTGTCCATTTAACCAAATATGACCTGGATCGAAATCAAAATATTTAATTTGCTTGTGTAGGGACTGAAAGTCATTGATCTTCGCCAGGTCGATTACATGTCAACCTTGGAAGAATGTATTGTGGCCGGGACACCTGTTCTTCTTAAAGACGTTGGAGAGGAAATAGACCATTCGCTAGCCCCTGTCTTAAGCCGTGCTCTTGTTAAAACAGGTTTGATTAATATAAAATTAAGTCTAATCGTTAATAATTTGCTTAAAAATGGTTTTTAATTACCAGGAGACTCATTGATCATGAAAGTCGGGGACAAAGAATTAGAATATAATATGAATTTCCGATTTTACATCACAACAAAGATGAGTAATCCTCATTATATTCCTGAAATTGCAAGCCGAGCATGTATTGTCAATTTTGCAGTTAAAGAACAAGGTTTGCATCACATTATAAATATGAATGCTCGGAAATCATTGTCTATTATGTCTTTATTTCAATTTTGCTAGGTTTGGAAGCTCAGTTGCTAGGAATAGTAGTTCGTAGGGAGAGGCCAGAATTAGAAGAAATGAAAAATGCATTAGTAGTCAATATTGCTGCTGGCAAAAAGAAATTAGAGGAATTGGAGGATACGATTCTAAGGTAGATATTTAAAAGTATGCTCAAAATGAAATAGTAATAGCGACTGTAACGTTAAAAATTGTTTTTAGACTGCTGAGCGAATCTGAAGGTTCTATTTTAGAGGACGAAGAATTAGCAGTCACACTGAAAACGTCAAAAGAAACATCGACAACGGTCACGAAACAACTTGAAACTGCTCAATGAAACTGAAATTCAAATTGATGCTGCTCGAGAAGTATGAATATTATATGCAATTTTCTAATTTTTTTCTAATTTCCTAACTTTTTAAACAGAATTACCATTCAAGTGCAACTAGAGCGTCCATACTTTTCTTTGTTTTGTACGACATGAGTCAAATTGACCCCATGTACCAATTTTCATTGGATGCATACATTAGCCTTTTCAATATTTCTATTGAGAAAAGTCAAAAATCACACAGATTAGAGGAACGGATTCTTAATCTGAATGATTATCACACTTACGCAGTATACAGGTTAGCCATTCACAGCTACATCAATTTATATTCTGGAGCGAATTATAACAACAATGGTTTGACATTAACACACTCAGGAATATTTGTCGAGCATTGTTTGAAAAGCACAAGCTTCTATTCTCATTGCATATGTGCGTAAAGATTATGGAAAATGCTGGGAAATTAAACATGGAAGAGTATCAATATTTTCTAAAAGGAGGAGTTGTGCTTGATCGTAGTGAACAAATGGATAATCCTTGCGAACGTAAATTCGTCTTGATAATTGAATAAATTTTATTCTATCTAAAAAATTTTATTTTCTAACGAACAGAATGGCTATCTGAAGTAGCTTGGGATAACATAACAGAGTTGGACAAACTAGGTGGTTTTCGAGGTATTGTGACTTCGTTTGAACAACAAGCCAAAGAATGGAACGAATGGTACACAAGTACAGAACCCGAGAAAGGATTTTTGCCGGGTAATAATAATTGTACTTAAAATTGTACTTTTCAAACAATGAAAATAAAAATAAAATGATTTTGCTTTGCTGTATAGGAGAATGGGAAATGAAACTAAATGATTTCCAAAAGATGATTGTCATAAGGGCTTTGAGACCGGATCGAGTTTCATTCCGTGCTATTACGTTTGTCTCAAATAATTTGGGAGCCAAATTCACAGAACCGCCTGTTCTGGATATGCATTCTGTATTGGAGGATTCGACATCTTTGACACCTCTGATTTTTGTTTTATCTCCGGGAGCAGATCCAGCCTCGTCATTATTTGCCTTGGCTGAGCAAAATAAAATGATGCATAGATTTTTCTCATTATCTTTGGGCCAGGGGCAAGCTCCATTTGCAACAAAAATGATTTTAGAAGGAGCCAAAGTCGGACATTGGGTATTTTTGGCAAATTGTCATTTATCGCTCAGTTGGATGCCGCAATTGGACAAACTCGTAGAAACTGTTCACGATGAAGTTCCACACAAGGATTTCAGGTTGGAAGATTAAATATTTAGAATTCTTTTAACTTTATTCTCATGACAAAATATTTAAATAGGTTATGGTTGAGCTCAAGCCCACATCCCGACTTTCCATTGTCAATTTTACAAGCTGGTATTAAAATGACGACTGAGCCACCTAAAGTAATTACTAAAACTAAAATCTTGTATATATTTTTCGATTTTACAAAACCTCTAATAATAATTCCAGGGCATCAAAGCCAATATGAAACGACTGTATCAGGGAATTTCAGACAACAGATTTACAACTCAATTGAAACCGGATAAATTCAAAAAGCTCTTGTTCGCCCTTTGTTTCTTCCATGCAATTTTATTGGAAAGGAAAAAATTCCAGCAGCTTGGTTGGAACATCATTTACGGATTTAACGATTCGGATTTTGAGGTTACTGATGAATTTAGTAAAATAATGTAACTTGGGGTGATCCAATTTAAAACATATTTTCCAAAATGCTTCAGGTGTCTGAACTTCTACTAGGAATATATCTCGGAGAATATGAAGAAACTCCTTGGGATGCATTAAAATATTTGATTGCTGGTGTCATGTATGGCGGTCATGTTACAGATGACTGGGATCGGCGACTCCTTTATTCCTACATTAATCAATATTTTTGTGAGGAGGCATTGGTTGTTCCATTCTATAAGTATGAAACAATAATTTTTATTCGCAGTCTGCACAGAATTTCATACTAAATTATTTTATTCTAGATTATCTGAATTACCGAATTACTACATTCCAAAAGACGGTGATATAAAATATTATCGTGAAGTTGTCAACAAATTACCATCTTCAGATCATCCAGAGGCATTTGGACAACACACGAATGCCGATATTGCTTCTCAAATCAATGAAGCGACCATGCTTTTTACCACTCTACTTTCGCTACAAGTTCAAAAACAATCTTCAGTGTCTAAAACTAAGCCAGAGGATAAAGTAGTCCAAATGTCTGGCGAAGTTATGGCGAAATTGCCCGAACCCATTAATGAAGCAGATCTTAGGCGTGTAATGGGGGATAGTATCAGACAGCCATTAAACATTGTTTTGCTTCAAGAGGTTAGAAATAAAATCGCTTGAGATTTTCTAGATTAACTGAACTTTTCTTCACTAGATTTCTCGGTACAATGTTCTTCTCAATACAATTCGAACATCTCTGGTTGAACTGGATAAGGGAATTCAAGGTCTTGTGGTCATGTCTACAGAACTAGAGGACATATTTAGGTCGATTTACGATGGCCGAGTTCCTTCCCAATGGCTCAAAAGTAAGAAGAGTAATGAAAATTTTTTAGCTTCTGTTCTAAATTTCATTTAATTTTTAGCGTATCCATCACTCAAGTTTTTGGGACCTTGGAGTCGGGATTTGTCTCAAAGAATAGACCAATTGACCTTGTGGTCTAACACAATGAAACCACCAGTGAAATTTTGGTTATCTGGATTTACATTCCCTTCAGGATTTCTTACTGCCGTCCTTCAGGTGAGAAGCACGACAGATGACAATTTCTTTGTCTGGTCCAACACACATTAAAAATTAATAATTTATTGCAGCAAACTGCCCGGAAACATCGTATTTCGATTGATACTTTAAGTTGGGAATTCTCAGTCTCTGCAATTGATGCAATCAATATATTATTACCACCTAAGGATGGTGTTTATGTCCAAGGGTTATTCCTGGAAGGAGCAAGTTGGGATAAGAAAAATAGCATTTTATGTGAGAGTGCCCCAATGCAACTAGTCACTCAAATGCCAGTCATACATTTTAAACCAGTTGAGAATCGAAAGAAAACTCAAAGAAGTGAGTTGTTTTATAAAATTGCAATTTGACCACCTATTTGTACTCAAAATAATTGCTCAAATTTTAATTTTCACTCACAGATTTATACGATGCTCCGTGTTATTATTATCCAACTCGGGCTGGTATGCAAGGCTATCCTTCGTATGTGGTTACAGTGGAATTACGTGGTGGTCTTCACACGGCTGATCATTGGACTCAACGTGGTGTCGCTTTACTCATGAGTTTATCGACTTAATTCATGGCCATGTAGGAAAAGAATTGACATAAACTGATATAAAAATACATAAAAATCGAATAAAACTATATTGATAACAACAGAATGGATTGGTATCTTTGCGTTGAGATTTTGCGAATATAGTTTGACTCATCCTTGCTTTTGATACAATAGAACTAAGAAGAAGCCGTGTTTCTTTCTTATAAGGCAGAAGATAGGCAGGCTTGAATTAAGACAGGACAGGATCAGGAAAGGAAAGTTTCTTACTGATCAAATGACTATAGGGTTATGGGTCCTCTCCGTTTTCCTATTCTTACACCCCCGCATGTCTTGAGTCTTGAACGCACTTTATTTTGAACGTGAGTTGCGGAAGAGAAAGAATACGGTACAACAAGAAATTCAATAAAAATTCTAAAAACCCATAAATTAGTGCATTTGTCCAGGAAGGTAGGTAATTTCATTACATTCTGTTCTGTTATCTGTTTGTCATTCAGACTGTTGTATGTGCATTCGCATTGTACTTGCATGCAAAACCGGTATATTAGAATTAGCTTATTAGAATCATAACCCGGTAGCGAATTTTGACATAAATTGGCGGTTTGGCACACTTCTTAATATTTGCACAAATGTTGTTATTGGGTTATCTTACTTATGAATGTACATTAGATATAGATATAACTCCTTTATGTATTTTTAGATAACGCACAATAAGAATAATCTGCAACTTTTGCACTGTCTCACGAATATTACATGTACGTGGTAAATATGCGTGCTTATTTTTTGCTGAGGCTTCAAGTTTTATTATGCCTTGAAACTTTTGATATTCTTGTTGTCGTACTGAGAAGATGCTGAGCTGTTAAAAGGAAATTTACTGCTCAGAGGCTCCGACTGAAAACTCAGCACAAATAATTATATTTCTCCAGCCTCGTTACATTTTTGTAATAACCGGATCTCCTCCAGAGAAAAATAATTTGCGTTTGTGCGTACATCAGGAGCAACGAACAATATATAAACGCCACCAGGACGAACACACTTCCATCATAAGCCAGACTAACGTCATAAAGTCGAGAGTTTCATTTTGTTTTTTGTTTTTTAAAACATTCGCAGTGACGATCTGAGTTCCAAAATTCGAGATGAATCCAAATTATAACAGAGACGAAGAATCCCTTGCTGATGGCGAGGAGTCAATTTCTTCTATCACGATTCGGAATTCAAGAGACAAAATTAAAAAGTGTGTCTGTGACAATCGCCTTACTTGGTCTTGTGGCGTTCGCTGTTGCTATGATTGGCTATGGGGTAGTTTACACGGAGGAAGGCAAATTTACAGGAGAAAACCATTTGAAGGGTAAGACCACAGAAAGCGGTTTTATTAATTGCAGCTGTATTAAGTTTTTTTAATTGTCTCTGTCTGTTTTTTTTTAATTTTAGAAGCATCCGAAACAAACGATCGTGTCGCAATTTTCCACGAATCTGAAGACGAAGATTTGCCTGAACCTGAACCATTGCAGCAAGGATCGTTGACCCCTGACCAACAAGGCCGTCGGGTACAGACATAAATTAATTCTCGTCATATTTTTATACGATACTTAATTGAGTTTCTTACTAACTACGTTTAGCGAAATAAGACTTTGCCTGGCAATGCCTCCACCAAGCACCCGGTTTCTCTTCTCCACGAAATGGGGAACAATGTCACAACTGTTATTTCCGGCTGTCCCAACGCTCATCCATTTTTCAAAGCCGTTCTAACTGTTGGTTTGGAATCGTACACAGGATATGGTAATAAAATCACTTGAATTTCATAAATTAACATGTAATTCACAAAACTAAATACTTAATTTATGGAATATATTTTTAAAAAAACAGGCAAAAATAAAAAGGCTGCCAAGAAGATGGCCGCTCAATTTGCTTGTGCAGCAATTTATAAATTATCATATGATTGACTTGCCGACATCAGTGCAGATGCAAGCCTTGATTCAGAAGTGTGGATTGAATTCTACCCCATGAAAATAGTTTATCTCATTCTCCTTGAAAGTATCATTCTTAGTCTAAATTTCCCTCACGGCAGCTCACATGTTGTGTCCAAGAAAAATATACCAGAGCTAGTGCTATATTTTGTTAAAATTTTTGCATTGTTTTACTATATTAAAAGTGTTATCATTAAATGAAAAAAATATTGGGCTACATTTCATTAATTTAACTGACAAAAGTTCTTGAATATTGCATTCACTTACATCACTCCGTAATATGGGTAATATTCAGGTAATTATAATGCTGGGGTAATACTGGTAATATTGAGGTAATACGGATGAATATTATTCGTGTAATATTCAGGTTATACGGGTAATAATCAGAATTCATAAACACCAAATAAAAGAATTCATTTGATTTAGTATCCATTTGTAATTTTTTTCATGCACTCATACCGTATTTCCGTATTAGCCTAATGTTGCCGAAATATTCTGCGCTTTAGCCTTATGACCTAAATATTACCCGAATTAGAACCCTTATGACCTAAATATTACCCATATTACATCCATATTTCCAGAACAATTTCAATTTCAATCTAGCAAAATAAAATTACTAAGGACTGGGGAGACTGAGAAACGCATTTCAAAGGACTGCTTGATTTTGCCATAGGTGAAAATGAGTCAAATGCGCTTCTGAAGCGACAATGGATTTGCACCAAATTTGAAGAATAAAAGTTTCCAGCCAGCAGACTTCACGAACGAAACGGCGGGCGAACAGAGAACCTTANGAAACGGCGGGCGAACAGAGAACCTTAACGTGCTAATTGTGCTATTGTTACTCAACAACAAGAACAACTAATCAGTGTGTGCATAGCTGAAGAATCAGTCCGTTCTTTTTGACCACAAAATGTCTGGAAGTGCTCATCATTACGTTGTTACGGCTCACAAACCTACTGCCGTCACTTCTTGCGTCACAGGTTCGTTGAGTAATCGATTTCTTGGGAATTTTAACAATTGCTTTACTTGTCAGTGATCTGAATGTATTTTTAATTGATTGTGCCAACAGGTAATTTTAGCTCCTCTCGAGATATTAATTTAATCTTGGCGAAGAACACAAGGTTGGAGCTTTATTTGGTTACGCCGGAAGGACTACGTCCTCTTAAAGAAGTGGTTATCTATGGAAAGATTGCAGTAATGAAATTGTTTCGACATCCGGTAAGTTTACAATATTAATAGCCATTATCTTTGAGATGGGAAAAAATTAACTTTCTGTGTGTTCTACTCTACAGGGGAAAGATAAAGATTTACTCTTCTTGGTCACATCCCGGTACAATGCCATGATATTAGAGTGTTCAGGAGAAGGGGAAAACTTGGACATTATAACGATTGCACATGGAAATGTGGGTGATCGAATTGGTAAACCATGTGAAACTGGAATTATTGGAGTGATTGATCCAGAAGCAAGGGTCATTGGTCTCAAACTCTACGAGGGGCTTTTCAAGATCATCCCCTTGGATAATGATAATTCAGAGCTGAGAGCTTATAACATTAGACTGGAAGAACCACTGATTCAAGATATCGAATTTCTCTACGGATGTAGTAATCCAACAATTATTCTTATCAATCAAGATGCTAATGGGCGTCATGTAAGGGCACGAGAGATCTCATTGAAGGACAAGGATTTCATTAAGGTATGGCTATAGGTCATGGTTTAACAGAACTAATGAAATACTTATGTCTATTTTTTAATTTAGACGACTTGGAAACAAGAAAATGTTGAAAGTCATTCTTCAATGGTAATTCCTGTCCCTCAACCCTTGGGTGGAGCAATTGTAATTGGACAAGAATCCATCTTATATCATAATGGAACAACATTTCTTGCCGTAGCTCCAGCTGCAATGAAGGTAATAACTCAAATTCTAATATTATATTTGGCCTAACTATTAATTTTTTAATCAATTTTGCTTTTGCTTTCCTTACAGCAAAGTACCATAATGTGCTACGCTCGAGTTGACCCAACCGGTTTTCGCTATTTACTTGGAGACTTGGTCGGTCATTTATTTATGCTATTCTTGGAGCGAGAAGATAAGATGGATGGCCCAGTTGTGAAAGACATAAAATTTGAAGTTTTGGGTGAAATTAGCACTCCTGAATGTTTGACTTATCTTGACAATGGTGTTGTCTTCGTTGGTTCAAGACTGGGTGACTCACAACTGATTAAGCTTAACACAGTTACTGATGAAAATGGAAGTTATGTTACACTCATGGAAACTTTTACTAATTTGGCTCCAATCACGGACATGGTTGTTGTCGATATGGATAAACAGGGACAAGGACAACTCATCACTTGCTCTGGTTAGCTATTTTTGTTTGCTTTTTTTCTTTATTTTTTTAAACATTTGGTTTAACTTCATAGGTGGATACAAGGAGGGTTCACTTCGAATTATAAGAAATGGAATAGGAATTCAAGAACACGCTAGTATTGATTTGCCTGGAATCAAAGGGTTGTGGTCACTTAAGGTCGGAGGAGAGACAATTCATGACAATATGCTTGTCGTCTCTTGCATTGGCGATACAAGGTTTGAATTTGCACGAAAATTTCATCTCACAGTGCCATAATAATCAAAATCTTTTAGGTTTTTGTATCTGTGTGGTGAAGAAGTAGAAGAAACAGATTTGGAGGGCTTTACACAAGATCATCAAACCCTCTGGGCATCAAATGTTGTTCAAGGTCAAATGGTTCAAGTTACTTCTGAAGGAGTTCGACTCGTTGATGCAGCTACAAAAGTCTTGTTAACGTAAGATTAAATTCTTTAAGGTTACTTATACAGAGTTATAAAATTATTTCATAATCTGTTACAGGGAATGGAAAACTCCATCAGGAAAAGGGATAAGTGTTGTGGGTGGAAATCCATTACAAATAGTTTGTGCTGCTGGGTCTGAGCTCTACTATTTAGAAATTGGAAAAGGTGTTTTACAACTTCTCGGGTAAGAAAACTTGAAATATGTTGTCTCGTAACTGTCATGTGATCTAATCGGAAAATTTGTTAATGTTTAGAGACAAAATTATGGAAAACGAAGTTGCTTGTTTGGATATTACTCCTCTTGGGAGTGGGAAAGCCAATTATGTAGCCGTTGGACTATGGACAGACGTATCTGCTCTAATTATACGTGTCCCCACATTGGAAGTTATTACGAAAGAACCTATGAAAGGAGAAATCATCCCTCGATCCATCCTATTGGCATCTTTTGATGAAAATTGTTTCTTGATGTGTGCTCTTGGAGATGGTTCTTTATATTACTTTTCCCTCAATCCATTTACTGGGGCTCTTTCGGACAACAAAAAGGTAAGAACGAGAATTACGAATTTGTAAGACTTGTTCTAAAAATTAATTTCCTTAAAGGTAACACTCGGAACACAACCGACGGTTTTAAAATTTTTCAAGAGTCAATCTACAGCAAGTGTGTTTGCTTGCTCTGACCGACCCACAGTGATTTATTGGTCAAATCATAAATTAGTTTTCTCAAATGTAAATCTTCGAGAAGTTTCTCACATGTGCCCATTGAATGCTTCAGCATTTACGGAAAGTTTAGCCTTGGCCACAGAAAGTACTCTGACAATTGGAACTATTGATGAAATTCAAAAACTTCACATCAGAACGGTTCCACTCGGAGAAACACCAAGACGTATTGCTTATCAAGAATCGTCTCAAGTAAGTTTTACCTTGTAATAATTAGTATTTCTGGAATTAATTACTAAATTGTGTTTAGACATTTGGCGTTATCACGCTACGAATTGATGTTATGGAGAGTTCAGGCTTGACTCCAGTGAGACCAAGTGCGAGTACACTTACTGGAAGGTAATTTTAATTATTTTTTGAATATTTTTTTATTACTTTAAATTAATTACAATTTTATTTTGTAGTATGAGTTCCTCATCTCAGGCTGGTGCCTTAATTCGATCATCCACGTCTGGCCCTTCAAATGCGTCTGCACCAACGACTCCTTTAGAATATGGACAGGATGTGGAAGTTCACAATCTTTTAATTATTGATCAGCATACATTCGAAGGTACGGAACCTGAATAAATGAACAATTTGGAGCATTTTATAATGTTTGTTTTAATATTTGTACAGTTTTACATGCTCATCAGTTCATGCAATCTGAGTATGCTCTTAGTATAATCTCTTGCAAATTGGGGGATGATTCTGCTCAATACTTTGTTGTTGGAACTGCAATGGTTATCCCAGATGAGAGCGAACCAAAACAAGGACGAATTGTTTTGTTTCAATATTTGGATGGAAAATTACAACAAATTGCTGAAAAAGAAGTTCGAGGTGCTTGCTATTGTTTGGCTGGATTTAACGGGAAAATATTAGCTGCCATAAACAGTACTGTGAGTGGGATTTGGCATTTATTAATTGAAATTTGTTTTTAATTGTTGGGTAATTTATAGGTGAGACTCTTTGAATGGACTTCAGAAAAGGAGTTGCGAGTGGAATGTTCTTATTTTAACAGTATTCTCTCACTCTACTTGAAATTTAAGGGTGATTTTGTCCTTGTTGGTGATTTGATGAGATCGATGACTTTGCTCCAGTACAAGAGTTGAAAAAGAAGTTCGAGGTGCTTGCTATTGTTTGGCTGGATTTAACGGGAAAATATTAGCTGCCATAAACAGTACTGTGAGTGTCAATTTTGCATTTATTAACTGGAATTTGGTTTTAATTTTAATTGTTGGGTAATTTCCTATTTTGTAGGTGAGACTCTTTGAATGGACTTCAGAAAAGGAGTTGCGGGTTGAATGTTCTTATTTTAACAGTATTCTCTCACTGTACTTGAAATTTAAGGGTGATTTTGTTCTTGTTGGTGATTTGATGAGATCGATGACTTTGCTCCAGTACAAGAGCATGGAAGGGACATTTGAAGAAGTATGAGATTAATTTTCCTACTCGTTATCTGCATCTCTATTTAATCTTATTTTTAATACTAGATTGCAAGGGATTACAATCCAAATTGGATGACAGCCGTTGAAATTTTGGATGATGACACATTCTTGGGAGCGGATAATGCTTTCAATTTATTTATTTGCACAAAAGACGGGTATGCTCCTTGTATTTTTAATATTAAGACAAATAATTTCTGATTTTCAACCTTTGATCCAACAGTGGTGCAGCTACGGATGAAGAACGTTGTCAAATGCAAGATTCTGGACGAATTTATGTGGGAGACATGGTAAATACGATTCGTCATGGATCACTCGTAAGACAACATTTGGGGGATACTAGTGCACAAACTACTGGAAGTCTTTTGTTTGGTACAGTTTGTGGATCCATTGGTAAGAAAAGCAAAAATTGGTTAAATTTCGTAATTGCCAACTAAACATTTTATTTTTTAATTTCAGGGCTCGTCACACAAATCCCACCCGATTTTTTTGAATTTCTCCTAGAGCTTCAAGACAGATTAACAAAGGTGATCAAACCAGTTGGAAAGATTGAACATCTGTATTTTAGAAGTTTCTATAATGACCGAAAACAAGAACCTTCAGAAGGATTCATTGA
>WJEZ01001031.1:0-20546 GCA_009869925.1 Thalassaphorura encarpata | reverse complement strand
GGACTAGGAATCGCATCGTACTACTTTTGAACAAAGTTTGAATAAGGAATATAGGATTACTTTTCTCCCTACGGAAAAGAAAACTATTTCTTGGGAGTCAGTCATAGATAAAGTCTAAGAAATAAAGAAATAGAAATAGAAATACGAGGGGAGATGAAGAAAGTTAGTTGAAATTGGGGAAGATATTTTTGACACCTGCCTACCTGATTCTTAGGCTCTTCCTTCCTAAAAAGTTAAGTTCCCCTTTTTGGAATTGGAATTTGGAATCACATGTATATTTGCACATGTTCAACGGACTTGATCAAAGTTTAAGTTGAGTCTACAATTGAGTGACACGTTTCCTTCTTGACTAGGCCAGACCAGATACAACTTCCACCAGACTAGACATTTGGCCAGCCAATTCAACAAATTTTTTACTTATTCGATGACTTTGAATTTTTAATCCTACTGTGTTTAAATATATAGCAAATTGTATTTTTTTAAAATAATTACTGTGATCAATGACTTTTCGATAGGATCTAAGGTAAAAATCCTTGAAATTCTTCAGGATCAATTTGTAAGGATTTGTCGACTTCGTTGCTCCTCATTATTTTCCCTTGTCTCTTGTCTATTTGCAGAAATTGGTTGAACCATGAGTTGTCCATTCAGTCGTAAGTTTTCTCAAGACCCTAGCGGTGAGGGGAAAGTTTTACACAAGACGATGTCGACGGTTTCAACCCTAACGCCTCACCTCAGTACGGACGCAGCCAATCTTTCCCATCTCAATTCAGCCGAATACCTCAACTTGTCTACTTTGAGCACGGCAATCATAGCCCTCATTGTTCCACAGGTTCGTTCCTTCGTTTTTTTCGTCTCTTTTCTAAATCCCACCAAAGACACAGAATCAAAGGGTCATTAGTGAACTCTTTCTGTTCCTATCTTCCCCTTTCTTTTCTCCTCAATCACAACCACAAATCTTGATGGAAATCCGCAAAGACAAAAAGAGAAATGCGCTTTTCTCATGAAAGGAAAAACCAAGATGATTAGAGTGACAAGATAGAACAGAAGGAGGAACACTCCAATCAAATCTGACTCAGCTTTGCTTCTGCTCCATTAAATATCAAGATGGTTAGAATAGGGATTTTGGCCTTACTTTGTAAAAATTTGAAATGATACTTGGAAAAAATAGTCGTCAAATATTTTAGTTTTCAAATGTACTTAATTAATGCCCAACTTGCAATGGGGAGAAATTAAAATGATCTGCCTTCAGATTAGACCACAGGGATCCCATTAGACAGCTACATTGCATTTAGAAAAAAAGTAGACGATTTGGACTGAATTACTAGACTAGAGTTCATTTGAAAGCTTTGGGCTCTTTGGACTCAACTCAACTCTGCCATAGACCTAATTCAAGTTAATCTCAGATGTCAAGTAAGTACACAGAACACGTTTGAGGGAACACTTATTGCAAAAAGTTTTCTGATTTTGCTAGAATCTTAAATTCCTTCACATTCAGAACACGATCTAGTTTCATTACTTTGTAAATACTTTGTAAAAAAATCTAGCCAAGTCCAAATTTTAATTTCACCAGGGGATTTCACGGCAATTGCAGTCAGAGAAAAATCCTTTAATTTCTTGAGTTAATTTTGAAACCTTGAAACTCGGTTCATTTTAATTAATGAAATATTCTCCCAGAAAAAAAAGTCTCATGTAAAATTTCCGTTTTTGATTATGAGAACTGAATGTCAATGCCACTCAACTAACATGAGTTTCCACAAAAGGATTATGACGTGAAATTTTATATTGACGTTGATAGTTGCGGAAATAGAAACCACTTTGCTTTTGCTCAAGTTCTGACTACTACACACACTTGGCTCTGTACAATCATGAATTGACTTTATTTTTCAAGCTTTTCGATAGCTCCCAAGAGAGTGACCTTTTTCAGTGTAATAGATTTAACATGCGTTTGGGGAAAAAAATTACGTCCAGCTTTCCTTCTTTTGTATATTTTCTAGTCTATCATTTCTACCCGGGTATTTTGCAACTTTTGAACAAAAATAAAATCTAAGGGGTGACATCTTGTTGGTTTTTGGACTTATTAAAATATATTTTAATAAATAATTTGATTTTTAAAATTAGTTCGTTTGAGCTTCGTATTTCTACTGATTTCTCGTAGAAATGAATTGGGGTTTTTTATATAGAGCACAGTTTGATCCATTTAAGTATAGACTGGACGCCTGGAGTCATCAAAAGAACTTGAACAATCTAAGGGTGAAAGTTCCTTTCATCTTCTTCCCAAGTTTTCTCCAATTGTCAACATTGTCATTTGACTCATGACCCGACTGACTTTTATTCCAATTCAATCCATTCCTTCTTATTTTTACACCAGCTCTACTCAAATGAAATCAAAGAGAGAAAAAGTGTAAAAAATTCTACATTCGTACAAACAAATGCCCACAAAGGGAACAAAAGGAAGAAAACTCAGTCAGAGCTTTTAATAATATTCAAATTCACGGGATAGAATTGAATTTGAATGAATTGAAAATTCTAGAAGTTCATGGTGAGATGAAATATAAAATTATTGGCGTCCATGTTTTTTACTACACAAAATTGAGCGTTAGTTTTTTTAACGTGGTATTGGGAATTCTATTCTGGCCAACGACGAGAGAGGATGTTGATCAATTGAATGGCATTTATCATTGTCACCCATTTAAGATGACAATGTCTGTCTCAAAATGCGTTGACATGGACAGACAAAAAATAAAGATGAATAGAACTCTCTCTGCATTTAAGCCATTATCTTGACAGCCAACGTCCTGAGTGATTGTGTATTTTTCTCCTCCTGTTCTTGACAGGAGAGCAGACTCTTTTCTCCTCAGAAAATATGAAACGAGAAGCACATTAGGTTAATCGTCTTTAACCTCCACTTCATCATCAAGAAATGACATATTTTTTCTTGTAATTAGGGACAGAATAGATGATAAACTTTATTCCTGATACTAGAGCTGACTTTGACAGTTTTTGGCATGATACCTTGATTATCTAAACTTTAATGTCTGCCATGTGGGCTGAATTTTGGATTCTACAAAATAAAACAATTAGGGCATGGGCATCGGTTCTAGAATTCTCTACTTTCCAGGACTAGGTAGAAATTGAGTCCTGTGTTGATGACTGGAACATGTGTGGACTTTGAAATCTCAGCGGACAGACTTTGTCCCTCTACTCTTAACTTGATTAGACGAGTTTCAGGAACGAGGTCAGAGTATAAAAGAGTCGTAAAAATTAGCTAAGTCAGATTCCTCTTGTCTTAATCAACTCAACTTTCTCCGAGACGAGAGAGAGGGCCAAAAACTTATTGCTAGTCTCCGAAATTTTTTTATGATCCATTTGGATTTTACACCACTTGTTATATTTGTTATTCTCCTGTGACGAGGACAGGAAGCAAATATTAAATTATCTAAGTCTGCCAGTCAGGCTATAATCTTCTAACCTTTTCATATGCGCACCTGAAATAGTCAGCTATATTAAATGATTTATTATTTTACTCGTTGACTCAGTTTTCCTGACATTTGGAATTTCCATAGCCAAAAGTCAAGGACCTGGAGCTGGCTGACTCGACTGAAGACAATTAGAGCCATCAAAAATAATATTTTGTGAAGGGAAGGAAGAAGGAAGAGAAAATAAGTGGGGAAATAATGCATCCATACCTTGACTCGTAGGTTCCTTTCTCCGTCCAGACTCACTCAGTAGTAGTAGAGTGTGAATCCCAATTTAGCAAAGTAGAGTAAATGTGGGGCGAATCGATTTGAAATTCAATTTTCCGTCTCGTCTTTTCTGGAGAAAAATTCTAGGGTTAGAAATTGAGTGTCGTGTTCTGCTCTGGTTTTTTTAAAAAGTGCATTTGGCATGTTCTTCTCCTTAAGGTTATTGCTCTGCTCTTCCTGCTCCTCACCTGATTTTTCCCAGACAGTTCGACTAGGGTCAATTTTGAAACTCTAATGAGATTTGTCACGCAATGTGTTCACGAGGAATGATAATTTGATGCATAATTTAAAGCCCGGGGCAAGGAACATTGTAAAATAAGGTTGCTGATTTAAATTTAGAAAGGCTATGCTAGGCCTAGCCTAAGCTTCTGTATTTACATGCAGATTTTTTAGTTGTTTCGATTCAAATTTAATTTTATTCTATAGGTTAAGCAAAAACTAACATTTGCGTTTTCTAAAATTCAGCCAAAGTAAGTTTACATAATGGGATTGAAAGCTCAAGCTGATTTACCTAGAAATAAAGCTAGTTATGAAAATCTCGTTCAAATAATCCAGTTTATCGGGCTACTAGGTTCGATGTCACTTCTAAGGCATGATTGACATCTTCTCTATTAACCATCAAAGACCAAAAGTCTTCTGTGTAGGGACTTATGGTATAAATTCGTGGAGATTTAACCTGGAGAAAAGTTAAACCGCTTATATATGTGTGTTAAAAAGGCCAAAGCCAATCACACATCATATCATCCAAAATTGATTGGGTAGGGTATAAGGATTTAGTTTTTTGGCTTTGCCTTGAAAATTGAAATATAGGCTCACAAAATTTTGGCATTTGATCATCATTAAAGTTAATACCCCACCCCATACGCCTTTATTACCAAAATAAGCGGATATCCTCTACGCACGTATTTCTAGTGAAACAAGAGGAGGATCAAATATTATATCATATTTTAGGCTGGCCAGACGAAGTGAACGTTTATTAGTCAGACTAGTTACAACTATGAAGGATTTCTAGTGTCTCTTACGTAGTATACGTATTTTCTATCCATCCTTGGAAAAAGACAATAGGAGCACATTCAAGTGTTTCCTTTCAGAGACGCTTAGCCGAAATGGAAATGAGACTCGTCTTTCCTTTTATATTAGTCTCCATCAATTAATGTCTGGTTGAGTTGGCACTAAAAATAATGAGGGAATTCATAAAACTGCTCTAGACTTCTTAGCTTTAGCTTACTTCTTCTTTCTCCATAAAGTCAACCAGTTCTGCTCTATGTATTCTTCCTTTTCTTCTCAGGCTTGACTCTTATATAATTTCATTAAATTTGAGCCGCTCTTTAATTTGTAGGTTTCGGTTAATCTTTGAGGACGTAATCTTATTTTAATTAATGTGCTAAGNAGCCGCTCTTTAATTTGTAGGTTTCGGTTAATCTTTGAGGACGTAATCTTATTTCAATTAATGTGCTAAGCAGGGAAATTTTATGTAGTGTCCACTTGTCATTGAAAAATGGTTTTGACTTCAAAAAATGATGTCCAGAGAAACAACAAGAGTGTTATTTTGGATAGTATGGAGAACGAGATTGTGAAAATTGAATATTATCCTGTGGTTATATGGCATTGGCATTTGGCTTGAGGACAAGACAGGACAGGGTGAGAATCTGACTTGCCTTTCTAGTTTCTGTCTGAAAGGACACTTCCACATCCTGTCAGCTTTGACATGATGGAATTCCATAGTCATTTTACGATCCCCATGCCACAATCTGCCTTTCTTTCGTTCCTGGGCCTTGGCTTTGCCTTTAGACAGAATGAGATTAGATTTGAATAGCAAGTACACCACTGCTGCGTGTCGTTGGTCGATTGCAGAGTGAAAGTCTCCATACTTTCATTCACACTTACTTCACATTGCATTTACAACAAGTACATTCCTCAACAAGTCAAATTATTCTGACTACATTTAAATTTAGGCTTAATGTTTTGGATAGAAAAAATTGCCCTATCTGTCATTAATTGTATTTTTGACATGTCTCTTTAGAAATTCTTGAATATTGAATACTTCCTATTGATATTAAATATTCTCCTAGCTGGAATCCTTGAAAGACAAGGTCTAGCCATACTTTTTTTCCTGCTACTCTTTCTCCATTCTTTTCCTTTTCTTCATGCCATTGGCATGGGATGGCAACACCGACCGACATGAGGACTTGACTTAAGCTTTTCGAATGGAAACTATGGAAAAATTAATGGGCTTCGTATTGACATAACATTCTATTTTATGTGCATTCATCCGTCCAACAACACCCTGGCTAGGCAAGCCACCTCACTCCATTACATTTCACTCCACCAAAATCATCTGGAAGGATTTTATTGCAAATTGCCTATGGGGATGGGCAATTCTAAAGGATAAAAAGGTGTAAGGAGAACCCATAGAGAAGGATTTGGTTCTCGAGGAGATCAATAATGCAAACTGCAGCACCCATCCTATTCTTTACTCTTTTTCTAAAATCAAATTATGCCTTTTGCCACCTAACAAGGCTTAGGTAATCATGAGCTATTGATATTTTTCAAGGTGCGTAAACGAAACAGTTTCTTGATCATTTTTACATGTCAAATTAAAATTAATTGGTTGTTGTTAGTTTCTAAATTTAGCTTTAGGCTTTCACCAATCAGCAAAGTGCACACTTATTTCAAGATGCTTCACTTTAGATAATTCTAGACGTACGTTAAGTAACACAGGTTCTTGAAAATTTTAAATTTGGAATAGACTAGAGGTATCCCTAGAGTCAGCCTAGCTTGGCTGGCATTGTTTCTTCCAATCTTGAGTCTCAACTTCTGTTCCACTAAAATTTTTAAATCCATGCATTTAAGAGAAGAGAAAGTGGATTGGAAGAGCCGTGATAGAAAAAAAAAGAAGAAGCGAGGAAAGAGAAGCGAAGAGCGTTGAGCATGAATTAATAACTGAATCTCTACTTTTTCTTCTTCAATGCCTTGCCTTGCCTTTTGGTTCTTCTAAGGTTACAAGGAATACCTCTTGGGGATTTAAAACTGACTTAATGCAAAGTGAGTGATAATGATCTAATGGGAAGGAAAGGATTCGTGAAATGAATAAATCAGGAAATCATTTCCTTCGTACACACTCTGATCTTTTGCCTTAGTTAGTTGACAGTTGAAGAATTGAGAGAGCCAGACCTATACCAGGATCTAATTTATTGAAAAGTACAAGTACACAATGCATTAACTTTCCCTGACTTTGAATCTCTGACTAGTTTTCATTATTGATGTTTAAACCTTTCATCAAGATTATGCCTTTCGGTCAACTCATCCGAAATAGAAACACATCAACTACTGGTGCATTTGCTGGAGGCTACAAATTCTAACAATATGGAATTGACGTCTAATCTATCATGCTTTTGAAAAAACCTGTCAAACTTTCTCTACCATGCACTTTAATGTAATAAAAGTAAACAATGCGGTTTTAGATCTTGCCGACAGAGTCAATTGCATGAAAAAATGATTCTTTCAAATTAAGACAAAAGGCTGAAGCTAATAACATGTCACATTGTCACATAAATCTCGACACATCACAGGTAGATAGAGCTGAGCTGTTATCAAGTTCAAAAACTTTTGAACTTTCCTACCTGGAGAGAAAAGTAACAAAGTGTCAAAATTTCACATAAATATTACACCGAGTCACTCAGTTAGAACCTTGCCAAGGTACAAGAAACATGAGTTAGGATAGTATTTAATAATAAGCTTTTAAATTTAACACTGCAGCTTATTATATTTTGTAGAATAAGAAGTTGTTTCACCAGACCAGACTAGACTTTCCTTTGTCTTGAACTTGGTGAATGAACTTGTTTCTCAAAGTCTGATTTGGTTTTGGACCCCACAGTGCAATGTAAGAGAACTTGTGCATGTGCTTGCCATATTTAAGCCTTAAGGGTCCATTCATGTTCCTTATGTCTATGTCTGTGTGTTAGCAGCATTCATTCTTTTCATTTGGTGATGAATACATAAAGATAGACTGGAGAGATGAAGAGGTTCACCGGCTGGGCTGGGCAAAGTAAAACTTGTCCAGAAAGAAAGAGAGAAGGTTTTGAAATCTTCTTACAAGGAAAGGCAGAAGCGGAGGAGAAAACCGCAACAAAGTTCAACTTACTTTTCAAAGTTTTGGGATGCTATGCCATGGCATGGCATAGCATGGAAAAGTTAAAACTTCATCATCATCTTCCTTTTAACGAACCAACGCCTCCGTTCCTCTCTGTCTCTACCAACACTTGTGCTGGAGTGAAGTTTATATAAAAAATGAATGTTTGTTCCTTATTTATGACCGCGGAGCTCCTCCCAAACCATAAATCAAACAAGAGAAACAGAATTTTTAATATCATACTCATTACTTAAGAGGAAATGGGACTTTTGTCTGAATATGTTAAGTTCTCATTCCTGATTTTTGTAAATAAAAGTCATTTTTTTTTAAATTTCAGAATGAACTTCTTGAAAATGCATTGCTTCAACTTCACAATCAAGGAGGGTCACTCGGTGATTTAGCTGAAAGTTTGAGGTGAGAACAGAAAAACTTTTAAAAAAATTATGTATGGCTAAATAAGGCAGATGTACTGAAAAAAATAATAGTTATTTTAGGCCCAAATTTAAATTGATAAGCTTAGGTCGTCCACCAGCTTTTCGTTCCGTTTCATTCCTATCTTTTCTTCTTTTGAGGACATTGAGTAATTAAAATCCTTTTGCCTTCCTGGATGGACGTAGTGGTTCTATTGAAAGAAAGGCGGAAGGAGAAAGGAAGCGAACAGTTTCTGAAATGAATGTGTTTCTTGTGGTATGCATTATCTCTGTGTCAGAGTTAGAAGATGGACACGAGCGTCAAACATGGTCCTTTGTGACTTTGGTCTCCTTCTTTCCCAAGTTGGAAAGTCAAGTCAATGGTTTGTTGAATGGGATGAAGATCCATGGGTTGGCTGCTGGGAAAGTAATCCACCATTACATCTACCACCAGGGAATGAGGATGATGGCCATCAGATGAAATGATTTACTTTTCCTTCCTCCTTTTTGGATTTGGCCATCAGCAATTTCCTTTTACTATTACGATGGCCAAGCTGACTCCTCTGCCCTGGCTTTAGATGAAAACTGAGGCGACCGCATCAAGTTTTCCCGGTTCTTTTGTTTAGCACAAGAAAGAAGTAGGAAGAAGATGTGGAATTCTTCCCTCTCATCATCTCTCAGATCACGGTGTCATTTCCGCACCGCATCAAATGCTAACGAGTCAGCCTTTCCACTACAGTTAGTCAGAATGGCCAACATAAAAATTTGTTTGGTCCTTTCATCCACATTCGACACTTGAAAGGAGATTGAATGATATAGCCTTGAAGGCATTGGACTTTGAAATTTTCAAGAAATTGATTCTACAAATTGTCAATGTGGACATTGACGAAAATATGAAAGTAGGAAAAGGTTTTCGAAGCAATATCAACTACGTAGTATTTCTCATATTAATTCATCCATCTTATTTCCATGATAAGATTATTAAGACTAATATTTTGTCTGATAAGAGTATTATATTGCGGGACCCAAGCCCATATCAACGTAGAATCTGTTTATGACATTATCTTCCCTATTTAATGAAAATCTGCATTAGTTCATAGAAGTCCGTAGAAAAGACTCATCTTGAGCCCGTATGCTGAAAAAGTTTTAACAATAAAAGATGAAGATAAGAAAAGCTTGACATAATTTCTGACCTCTGGTTTCTGACGTAGTTAGGAATACAGAGATACACAAATGAGCATATATATTTTTCCTAAAAAAGATGGAATGGGGTACGCATTTCAATTTAGTTGAAATAAAAAATGGTGGGTGATTCGTTTCATTTCTGATGTCATTCAATGCAATGTATGGAGAATCGTGAAGAATGACGCGTCGCTTAGGTACGTGGGAGGCAAAGAGAAACCAAAAAGCACCCGAGGGAATTTTTTGACAGAAACTTTCTCTCTTGTCCCCACGAAAACTTATTCCTCTTCAATTCACTCCATTCGTCGAGACTAGTACTACAAGTACTTACAACTACTCTGTGCATCTGTTGGTATGCAACTCATGTTAATGCCCAAAACGGCCAGTTTACAAGTTTTCAAACTTCCATTACATCCCGCTCCCCATTTGAATGTCCCGCTCTTTCCTACCCTTGCCTTTATTTATGAGTCCGTCAGTGTTATAAACTTAATCAGAGGAAGTGTTTATGTCGCGAGTAGTGTCAAGGGGCCTTCCAAGAGTTTAAATCACAAACCTTGGCCCTACACTATTCTTCTTACCATGTTTGGAATTAGCATGGCGTTTCGTATCTTGTTGGCGGGAAAACTAAATTCCAAGACAAAACTACAAATTAATGGGTATCTAATGTTAGGAACGAATTCTAACATTTTCTCACAATAAAAACTTATGATTTCAGATCGAAGCTTGAAGAGCTGAAAAATGAATCTGGTGAATCCGGTGGTCATTCGTCCATAAATAACTTCAAGGAATTGGCACGGCTCCTTGCAGAAATTTACCCTGGTAAGTTGTCCAAGATTCTGTCAGTCAAGATTTTATAACAAAACTGAGTCAGATGTTTATTCACCGATCGAATACAAAAAGTTCCTTGCAGTGTAATGAATTTCCTGAAACTAGGTGTAAGTTGGAATAGGGTGAGCCCTTATGGTAAATAACTATAAAGTGTTGAGTCCCTAGGCAATTGGTTCTGATTAGTGAACATCCAACTTCCTACCCACGTCCATAGAATTGACTCATAAATTGAGAAACATTCAATTTATGAGACGAAATTATCCATCCTGGAGTGAGGAGCCAACAGGAATAGAACAATGAGCTCATAACATGAAATTGTGATGAGATGAGATTTTTGGGAAGAAAATGGGAACCAACTTTCTCTCTCAAGTCAGACCATGGGCAGAAATAGAATAGAGTCTCTCAACCCCAGTGTGTGTTAATGGATTGGGAAAATGAACATCTAACGAGAGGAGCCCACCTGCGGTCAATGTAATGAGAAAACAAAAACCTCTTCAGTTTAATTGAAGTAATATGAACCAGGGATGAGTTGGTGATCAAAGCTGGTCCTTTGTTGAGTGGACATAGAGTACTACGAGACTAAAATATCCAATCTCAACTCAAACTATTTAATTCCAGAATCCTCAGCTAGTTCATCAGATAAATCTGGAATAGGGTTAAGGATTGACTTTCTTAGGATTTACAAAGTTTTTCTTCCATGTATCGAGAAATGAACACAGAAAAACTGATTACCTGATATACCACAAATTAACTGCTCAAATTCTGTATTTCTGCATGTACACCCTGCGAATTATTCACGAAAATGTTGGCCAGTTTAAATTATATTCTGTTCTCAAACGGTTTTCCTGCAATTCGGGTCAATGCATTGCTGCAAGAGGAGAAAATACAAGAACATAAAATGGGATCACATTCCGAGGCTAAACTTTCCCGTGCCTGGGTCTACTTTTGTCTGTGAGTGCGAAGAAAGTGGTTTTCCCAAATTGGAATTCCTCTATGAAATATTTTCATCACATTTGAGGGGTTCTTATGACTTTTAATGACGACTTTTGATTCCGGAGGAGTGGATAATAAACGCTGTCATGCCATGCCATGCCATGCGTGCAATTGCAATGCAATGCCATACGATTCCTCTACAAACACCACATCACATCCGTTTTTCTTTTCGTTTTCTCTTTCTTTTCAATTCCCAAGTCATATTACTAAATTTTTATGGAGTACAAGAGCTGTTTTCTCATTCATTCAAGACGCTACAATCCCTCGACACACAGATTATAACCCAAGCGAATAAAAAAACGAGGACATGGAAGTTAGTGCTTGCTTCACATTTGAACGTTTTCAATATTTCCCTTCCCTTCCTTTCATTTTCATCTTCTCAGTTTTCGCTTGAGTCAATCTCTTATGAGAAATGAAAGAAATCGGAAATCTCTTCTTTTTTAAATGCCAACGAAAAACCGAAAGGAAAATAAAAATATGAGGAAATACGCAACGAAACTCTAAAATTGTGGGACGGACGTCGTCAAAAAAGAGTAAAAAATATTTGGAACATCTGGTGACTTTTCTTCCGAATTTATTTTGAAAATTAGACCTTACTACCTCCAAATTTTTCTGAACTAACCTGCTCAGATTTAATTCTGAGTGACGATATGCATTATTTTACCATTTTCAACTTGAATTACTTTCACCTCAAGCTTCTGCTTATATTAAAAACAAAATTGGGATTTAGGTCCTAAGAAATTGTTCTGTATGAACTGAATTAGTATTTACGACGCTAACAAATTAATTCAGCCTTAGCCTGATTACTAAACTTTGTATACCCTGGACTTTCAAACTGCGTCGAGTTGATTTTGGGTTAGTAAATACACAAATCCTAATTCCATGAACGAAAAAAACTGTAGGGTTGACAAGTTTGTCCTTAAGTGGCAATTCCAGTCGACAGAAACAACTCATTTATGTCTGAGTAGAATTAATGGACATCTGGTTCCAAAATCCAAAAACTAAGCCTTTTTATTGAAGAAAAGAAATTTAATTTCTTGTTTACTTACTTCCAACCTGAAATCTTTATGATTCCAATTTCTCTACTTAATCTAGCCGAATTTCATGTCTTCATCAATCCAAGTTTTTTATGCTTTCTAATAAACACAAAATGCAATATTAGCCTTAAGCGTCCGGTCCGCTAATGAAATAGTTCTAAATTGACATAAATCGTCAGGCTTGTTCACAAAAGGAAAAAGGAACGAAAATTTCAATCACTTTTACCAAATAATTATATATCAAAAAGTTTAGTCTCTCAAATCTAGCGGATAATTTAAAGAAATAATCTGATGAAGTAAGGCTAAACCATATAAAATCGGTTAGTTGAGAATTCAATTAATTCAATTTTCACGAAAAAGAAAGAAATTGACCCTGTTAACTTTTACAGCACCCATGAAAACGTTTTGTCCATCCACCTAAAGTAAAGTAGTAGAGTGAAATAAATTCTTGGATGAAATCATGATCATTACTTTCACCTTAAGGAAAGCTAAGCGGCTTTCTCAAGAGACGGAGACAGAAAAAGACCTTACTCACTCTGCACTGCTCTGAAGAGATATACAATATCTTAGGTCAAGTCAAGCTGATCTTGTACTATAAGGCTCAAGAGTCTTTTGGATTTGGAAAGTTTTACTTGGTAGATTGTGTGTGTTATTCTCCTTGGTCTTTCCTTGTGAATCATGAGGCTTTTATGACTCAAATGCTCAACTTTTGACATAAAGCAAAGTGGTTTTTTTAAAACATTGTCATAACTTATTTTTATTTTTCTCAGCCTTTGTGTTTGTCGTGTGATTTGTAAGAGAAGGGCGAAATTAGTGCTATTGATAAGGTTTTATTTTTTATTTTGCTTGAGATGGTCACATGGTTGACGTGTGGTGACAAGCAGGTATATTTTAAAACCGCCTGAAAATATGCATAATTTTGTGATCCACTTTTACAACCTTGCATATGGATCACATGAAATTGGCCACAACACGAGATAGCCGCGTGGACAAAAAAGGTGTTAGAGACTGCTGCCTAGAGCTTACCTCGTGAGAGAAAGCAATAGAATGAGGATAATTCTAAGACCCCCTCCTGTGTCTCGTCTTCGTTTCAATTTTTTGTTACTTTTTCTCGCCTCAAGAAATAGACAAGGCGAAGAAAGGTTGAGATGTAAATGTATACTACGGATATAACGTCCTGCAATGTCCCACATCCTGAAATCCTTTAATTTATGATCCTTCGCCTGAGTGGAGGAAACATTGTGGCAGGGACTTTCACCGGAACTGAGTATAAAACTATTGTCCCGTCTCCTACTGAAAAAAAAGAAGGACGGATCTTATATATTTTCCTATCCAGTCGCCCTAATGTAATGAATTCACGCTTTTTCGTCTGACCCGGACGTTTCACTCCAACGACAGGAATTTGTTGGGATTTTGAATTATAAATTTTACGACTTATTCAAATAATTTCTTCGATTTTCTTGAATTGATGAATTTCGGAGACTTGAATTGTCTTAATTTCAGACGATGAAGCCGAGACGGAGACATTTGTTAGAGCCATGGGGAAGGCATATTGCATTTGCTGTGTTACACACTCTGAGCGAGCATACAAAGCCTTAGGTCCGGATTTTGGAAAATTCCTGATCAACTTAGATGGAGTCTTGGAAGTTCTTAAACATTCTAACCAGGGGTAAGCCATCCGGAAGTAAACCACAGGAAAAATGATGCGTTTGATTATGTATGTAAAATCGAATTAAATTTTAGAATCAACAATATGGCAAACATCGAGGAAACTATAATTACAACCAAAGAACCGACGAGTAGTGATGAACCATTGGAAATCACGCGCTACACGATTGTTTACAAAACGCCATCTGGAGAGAAACTTTTAGGACCGTTTTTCCAAGCTATTCTCTCCACAATTTGCACGAACCTTTATTCGTCCACAGTCTCCGTCGATTATCATCCACAAATTTGTTCTACGCACACTGGAAGATCTTCTATTCCAACAGATGATCCTTCAGTTCTTGTTCGTGGGAACAGTAAAACCTCACTTGAACCCTCCAAATTAATTTATATCTTCACGTATGACCTTAAGCTGACCGTCGTGTCTAAAAGTTATTCACCAATGAAATCCAAAGGTGTCTCACAACGCCCCAAGGATTTGGCTCTCTCTGTTCGTCTTTTTAGTCGAGCCTTCCCTTGGCATTTTGTTTTGGATCGAAGCCTTCGTTTCGTTCAACTTGGATCAAGTTTGGTAAAATTGTTTGCTCCTACATTCATTGCCCATCAACAACAAATGGAGGGTGGAGATGGGGGTGGTAAAAATCCAAAGAGCCCAACATTATCTCCTCAACATTCTCACCCTGGGAGCAGTGGTTACAAAGTGACTTCATTCTTTCAATTTGTTCGTCCTGATTTGGGGAATGAAATTTCCTTTGAGACAATTTTCCAACGACTGAACACACCTTTTCTCCTTCGTCTCGTTAACTTGGCGCGGACTAATGGGGCCAATCAACTCGCTGAGGTTTGATGACGCTCATTCTTCCTCCCACTAAAAATCTCTTTGTCTTTCCCCAAAAGTTTCTCTTTGGTTTTTTAATGAATTACAAATCGTTTGTTGATTTTTCAATCTCTGCCCAGGGAATGGAGCTAAAGGGTCAAATGATTGATTGTTGGGAATCACAATGTTTACTTTTCATGGGTTCTCCCTTGATTGAGGGATTAGAAGGATTGACAACACGTGGACTTTATATTTCTGATGTTCCAATTCACGATGCTACGAGAGACGTCATTCTCGTCGGGGAACAAGCAAGAGCGCAGGTAAAAATTTAGTTTCTTTGGCTATGGCTGATTTTAGTTGGTTTTTTACTCATTCCCTGAGTGCATGATTTGGGAATTGCGTTATGTTTGAGTGTTGTGTTGTCCACTCTGCGGAAATGTATTATTGGGTGATCAAAATGAAAGTGAGTCACGTCAAATGGGATCGTAAACTCTGCAGTCAAGTTTTAGTTTCTTCCAACCCAAGCACTTTTTGGAGAAAAAAAACTAAATAAAACCCTGTGTAATGTTTTTCCTCCCATAAACAATAAAAGTTGGAACATTTCTGACTTGTCTTTCCATGCTTTCCTGTTTATTTTTATTTGACAATTTACTTTGAGAGAAATGAGGAATGGATTGATGAGATAGGCTTGATTCTTGTTAATGACCCTTTTCAGCTGAATTGAGTCGTGTACTTTAAATTAAATCTAGGATTTTATCTGCAATAAACTTTGTACTCTAGAATTAGATCCATGCTCATGGACTCAATTGGGCGGAATAAATTAAATTAACTACCAAGGCAATTCACTAAATGGATTAAATTAATTTTTCAAATGATAGAATAAAAGTTTAATGGGAGTAAGACTTGACTTCATTAAGGGGCACTTTTTTGATTATCCTATATAGAAAAATTTAAAAAGGCACACTTTAATTAGCATTGAAGATCGGATTTAATGCAGCTCATTTTGTTATAAAATAATCAGCTTATAAAATCCTTGAATTACCTGCTATTCCTTGCGTTTTGAACACAAAGACATGGAAATATTGGTTATGACGTTATGAGTTAAGACTACAAAGATCTCGGCTATTTTAAAATCAACCCAAGAATGCGTATAAAAGAAGAAAGAAAAGAAAGGAGCCTACTAGTCCCAAATGTGCAGCAGCAAGCCAATTAAAATAATATGCAAGTCTGACGGAAAGAAACTGTGACACATGGTCCCCCACCAGATGAGTCTCTTCTGATACGAAAATAATGAGAGTCTCTCTCTCTCTCTCTCTTCTTTCTCCCTGTTTTTTGTCAAAGTTTTTGAGAAAGGAGTTGAGGATGTTCCTTGTATTAAGATAGGAAAGAATGGAGCAGTCACTACTGCTACTGTATTCGTTTGAATGAATAACTCAGCGTAGCTAATGCAAATATCATGACTTTCATGTTTTGAATAGAGAGAGAGAGAGAGATCCACACTCCAATGAACGGACAGCTGCAGAAGGCGGCAGGCAGGCAGCTAACAAGCTTCACTTGACAAATAAACTCCTACTACTGCTTGCTTTCAAAATAAAATATAAAAAAAAAACAGAAAAGAGTAAGACGACTGCTTCTAAATTCAAAATTCCCGGTTTGTTCTGCCTGAGCTGAACTTTTCACAGCAAGTTTGTCTGAATTTGAATTTGACTTCAATGTCATATCTTGTCTCGTGTCAGATTTGACCACGGCATCTGCCTATACGTACACCAAAGTTTTTATCTGGAGAGAGCAAGTGCTTTGGATTGCCTTTCTTTTAGTTTAATCGTCCTCCTAAATCTTGTTGGAAATCAAGTAATGAATTCTGTTGGCATATTATATTGTATCATACATTCTTGGCGGAGGATAAAGTTAAAATATGAAGAATAATGTCAGCAGATGCATTAAGAAAAGTTTTTGGACATGTAATCATGCAACTTTTTTTTTAAAAAAAAACAGTGAGTCTGAGTTGAATTGTGTCTTTGAATGCAGACAAGCGGTGTGCACGGATGCGTTAGCCTCCATTACTTTTATGTAATCCCACATTTTTATTCATTTTTTATGGTGAACCTTGACAAGGTTTTCTTTTGCTTCAACCCACTTAAAACTAAAGTTTTGTCTCTTCTTTTTCCAACCACCTACCTCATTTATATTGATTTTCTCGCAAACATTTTGATACAGAAAGAGAACAGGGGCAGAGGAAAATGAGGAAGACTAGTTAGACCCCAGAGCTTCTTTTGCAAGGATTCGTTGAATGTGTTTGTCATTTGGTTAGATTAGGTTTCCAAGCTTTGTGTTGGGGGGTCTTTGCATGGAATTACAATTTATTTTCCCAACGACCCAGAAATAAAACTGACTCTCTCTTCCTATGTATGCTCTATCTTTATCCCCTTTCAATCTATTCAAACCGATGGCTGTGCCTGTGTCGCTATGTAAATACATTTGCCATTGGCTGTTATGTACAATACAAAATTCTGAAATTTTATATTCGATCCGGATCAAGTGAACTTTTTTTGCCATGCTTTATTTAAGCAAGCTAGACATGTATTTCGATTGGTCAATGATTAAGTCACGTGATTCGTGAGTCTTAATTATAATGAACTTGACATGTATTTTCTTAGGATGGGCTGAAACGTCGAATGGACAAATTGAGAACTTCAATTGAAGAAGCATCCAAAGCCGTGGATCGTGAGAGGGAGAAAAATGTGTCACTTTTGCATTTGATTTTCCCCATGGATATTGCGAAACGTTTGTGGTTGGGTGAGTCAGCTGGAAACTTTGTTATTCAATTCAACGACGTAACAGTTTTTCACGCTCATTACACATGATTGGCTTTTTCCCTGTTAAATTGGATTATCCACGTGTGCAAAATTCGCATGTGAATTGTATTTCGCCATAACAATTTATTTGACTCAACACCTGGCTAGCATCATCCGAGTCTAACATTCTAAGTATACCAACCTACCTAGGTCATGCCAGTCAGGTAAGAAGGAATCACATATCTGATTCTTCCACATGAGAAGTTTTTTTGGACCATTGAGATGAAATATTCAGGCAATTGAAGCGCTCTGAATACTTTTGCACATTACAAGATCTCCAGAGTCGAGTGTTTAAAGTTTAGGTTGGACTTGGACTCGTAGAAAGTTGAGTGGATGTAACCCACTTGGGTCGTTCAAGTTTTTGATTGTATTTGTTCACAGGTGAGACGATTGAGGCCAAGATGCACGAGAATGTAACGATGTTGTTCAGTGACATCGTGGGGTTCACATCGATTTGTTCCACAGCAACCCCCATGATGGTCGTCAATATGCTTCAGAACCTCTACACTCAATTCGATGCCTTCTGTGGACAATTGGACGTCTATAAAGTAAATTCCTTCAATAATACGTTCTTCCACTACTACTACTCTAACTAAAAACATCAGCTTACCTTTCACTCCAACTTTCTTCCATGACCAAAACTAACTACTCAATTCTCAAGAGAAATTCTTTCAAATGTCTCATTTTATCCCGAAATTTGACTATCCATGCATGTATTTTTTACTCATTTATTTTGAATCCTTGACATAGAACAACATATTTAAACTTAAAATTCACACACACGAAGTTTGTAGGAGTAGCTATGGAATATAATGCAAAGTTTTGCATAGTCATTAACGAGACCTGTTTTATAGTAGACAACATTTAAGGCACCCGTCACGATTGTTCTGGTCACAACCACTACAAATTCAACAAAACCTAAACAAATCTAAACCAGTGCTATTTATTACAAGATTTGGTTACAAGAGTAGAAGTAGAATGTACAACTTGGCCAACAGCTGGCACTCAACGGGATTCTTCTATGTAAATGATAGCCTCATTGGTCGTGTAGTTCCATTTGTGTTCTGTTCTGCTCAAACCGCGATTATGTGGTCACCCAATACAAGTCGTCTCGATAAATTCCACTCTAAGATTCTTGGTTACGAAGTTGGCTTCGAGAATGCAAATAGGTCCTTAAAATCAGAATGAAAAATATGTAAAGTCCGTGCTTCTGCTACCATTACTTGAGTTATCGACTTTTTTTTTAAAATGATCCTGATTGCAATGCCGGCTAGGCCAGGCCAGACCAGGCCAAACTGGGAAAGTGTTTTTCTCAATTTATTTGACCAATTCTCCTCGAGGGAATTATTCTGATGGAAACAAATCCTCTCGCTTGGTCCAGCTAGAAAGGCAAATGGCCGCTAGGCTCTAACTTTGCAGTATCGATGTCGATGGAGGAAAGCAGCAGACGAAGCAACTAGGGATTTAGTATCCAAAACATATCTCAAGGCAAGGAGGACTCGAACCATTCATTCTCCCGCATAATATATGTATTCCCTTTGAGTTTATAAATCACACAAGAACAAGACAGGAGGAGTTTGGACGGTTGGACAAAATTGGAAATTCCAATAACCAAAGTACGAATGCGAATGTCCCCTTTCTTTTGTGCCCATCCAAACTAATTCCAATTCCGTCAAGTTTTAGAATAGTGTCAAAGTATAGTATTTGGGTCAAATCTCACAAGGGCAATTTTCAAAATGATTCGAATTTTTGTATGACATAAAAGTTGAATTTGTGAACAAATTTTTGATAAGGGTAAAACATTGAAGATTCGAAATCCGTGCTGCTCTTCCTCTGCTTTAGATTTTAATCAAGTAAATTGCCAAACGAAAGCTGCTGGGTCGTCATAGTAGGTATTCTGAGCCAGTTGTCATTTGGATGATGCATGGGAGCTCTCTTCTCATCTTCGGTCCTTGGCTGCTGCTTATGTAAGAAAAACCCTTAGTAAGCATAAAACTAAGAAGGGCTGACATAACTCATCCCCATTATGCATTTGTTGACAGAAAAATTCTGACAGGAGCTCAACGGATTTAACCCTTTCAAATTTTCTACACTTTGGTTGTCTTGTTTTTAGTAACAAGGAATTTCGAATCTCATGTGAGTTGGCATCCAATCTTACAAGTGTTCCAATATTTAAATTTGGACGAATAAATCTTAATTTTCCATGTGGTACAAGGCAAAACTCGGTAAATGCTTGAATTAACCGAAACAAAATAAATTGATTTGAATTTCTGTACATTGGTCGATCTACCAACCTGGCCGAATGAGTGATGAATGAACGTGGAAGGTTAGAATGAGAGAATAATGAAGTGAAGACTTGTTCCCCTGAAATATTTCCCTGCCGAGGTAGATTTCTCAACCAGTCAGACACAGGAGTATTTTATTTTCCAATTCTTTTCCACAGTTTTACGAGTCCAAGGAGAGGAGTAGAAAGAAATCTTCACTTTCTCCTCTACAACGACTACACCTTACATAATACATTTACATTTAAACTACTGCTGTACCTTTCTTCCTTCTGAACAAAAACAAGAGAAGACAAGGAAAGATCGAGAGTGAATAAAATAAAATGAAATGAAAGTCGACAATTCCCTGATTCTTGTGTATTAAAATGGAAATGGTTTTTTGTGGATCAGATACCTTTCTTCATTCCATTCTATTTCTATTGCAAAGGTATTTTCTCTGCAAGTTCAGTTGTCATTCCCATTGAATGTAAATTGAAAAACAGGATTGCAATGTTGAGTTCTCGAGGAATTAATGCATTCAATTTGAGCAAAATCTTGACGGGTCACATTTAGTCACTGAACTTAGACTCTAATTCTCATTCACTTCTGTAGTCATGACTTTG